>BDDC01000006.1:122700-138907 GCA_001662425.1 Chlamydomonas sphaeroides
CTGCTCGCCCCCCTCGCCCCTGTCACCACCACCACCGCCGTCGCCGCGGCCACCCAAGCCTCCGCGGCCCCCTACACCACCCAAGCCGCCGGCTGCACGCCCCCCTCCTCCATCACCCAGGCCGCCGTCGCCCCCACCTCCCTCTCCTACGCCCGACGCCCCTGCTGTCCTGACCCCACCGGGGGCCGCCTCCCCTCCGCCCTCGCCCAGCCCGCCCTCGCCGCCTCCACCACCGCCGCCCTCTCCCAAGCCGCCCTCGCCGGCGCCGCCGCCGCCGCCCTCCCCCAAGCCGCCCTCGCCCCCGCCTCCGTCCCCGGCACCGGACGCTTCCATTCGGACTCCCCCGGCTCCCCCGGGCGGGGCCTCCTCCCCACCTTCTCAACTCCCGTGCCTGGATGATGATGACGACGGCTGCTCGCCGCCCTCGCCTCCTTCACCTCCTGCGCCTAAGCCCCCTCGACCGCCCAAGCCTTCGCCTCCTCCGCGCCCGCCCAAGCCGTCGCCGCCGCCTCAGCTGTCCTCGCTACCGCCGCGTCCCTCGCCCAGGCCTCCCTCGCCTCCGCGCCCGCCCAAGCCCTCTCCCCCACCGCCGCGCCCCTCGCCCAGCTCGCCGAGCCCGCCCAAGCCCCCCAGCCCTCCCCGCCCGCCCAAGCCGTCCCCGCCGCCACGACCTTCGCCCAGCCCGCCGCGGCCACCTGCTGTGCTGCCTTCACCTCCGCCGCTGGACATGGTCGATAACGACCGCCACCGCCGCCACCGTCGGATGATCCGCTGAGCCGCCCTCTCACGCACGGCCTTATGCGCCCCAGAAGACCAAGGAGCGGTTGCACTGTGGGGTTGCTGACTGGCTGGCTGGCTGGCTGCCTGCTGGATCTGATCCTGGCTGCTCGCTGTCCTGCTGGCGTTGTTGGCAGGGAGCGAGCCCCGTACGTACCTAGTCATGGACGCGTGTTGGATAACTACGGCAGGATGGGCGGTGTCGGGACGTTGCCGTACACGTGGATCGCTGCCGTACATCTAGGCATCTGGTCCTACAGCTGGGTTGGGCTGCTGCTGGGTATGCGCGTCATTCATAGCGGCGGCGCTCATTCTTTGTTATTTCCAGTACAGTTACTTATAAGGTGGCGTGATGGAGGGAAGACACCGCTTGCCTGATCCACATCCAACGTTCTTGCTGAGATGTCGATTCCAGGGGTCACCCCTGCCTGTTGGTCAAATGCCGTTGGCTGGCATCGATCTGCAGAATCTGTTTCGGGAGGATTGAATGGGGATTGGGGGCGCAGCGCAGAGGCATGCGCTGGGAGGCTGAACTGCTTGACCACTTGGGTATGTGGGAAACAATGTAGGTGAACTGCGTGCGGTTGGGCATGGTGCGTAGGCTCTGCGTGACCCGCCGTACATACGTACATGGCGTCGATGGACTCCGCACCCTACCTCGCCTCCAATGAAGGCGCACCCCCTGCTGCCGTGCTGTGGTCGCGTGTGCCCAAATGGATGGATGGATGGATGCATGCGCTTCGCTGTTAGTTACCCTGCCGCGGATGTGTGGTATTCTTGGTCACGCACGCGGGAGAGAGGCGGCGCGTTGCGGCTGCGCAGCGACGGATGTCGCGACGTGAAGAGCAGGGCTCGTATCTGAGATACCCAGGTCACCCAAGTCATCCGACGTGTTGGCCACTTGCGGCTGAAGTCACCCGGACTGGGTGATTTCAGGTGGCAGCAGGATAGCGAATTCACCCAATGTTTTTAGTTCTGCTAGGCGCTACCGTCTTCGGTGCCACCTCGGGTGACTTCCTGGCCGCAAGGCGATGGGAAGTCACCCACCCCGGGTGACTTTGCAGCGGGTAAGATACGAGCCCTAGTGGAGAGCGAGGGCCGCCGCGACTCAGATGTAAGCAGTGACGGTCCCGCTAGCGCACGCCGCACTCTCGACGCCTGGGGCTCGCCGCCGCCCGGCGTTCGCCGATGCCTGCCCCGCTCTGGCGTTTGCTCTGAGCACGCACGGATTCCGCCCAGCGACGCTCCGCCCGCCGGCTCCCACAAGGAAGCCCATAGGACCTGCCAGCCGCAGCTAGCCCAGCTCGACACGCCACTGAGCAGATTTAGCCATTTAAAGGCGGAACGGATCGTGTGTGATGTTTATGATAAACTAGAACGAAGTCACAAAAAGGAGTATCTGTAACCTGCGAAAACGTGAATTCATCGATATTTCCTGCGTAGTCTGGGATGAAAGGTGACGGCAGGCAGGCCACAAGGCCGAAGACAGGAGTGCAGCTGTGCAGCGTACCTGAGCGCGTAACTGCGCGTTATCCAGCCAAACATGTTGAGGGGGTCCGCTGGCTGCTACTGGCGCGGGGCCACGACAACCCAGCCCAACCCAACGCAACGGGAACCGAACCTGTGGAATGGGGTTGGCGCGCAGCGACTTGGTCAGGAGACGTCATGAAGCATGGTGTCGAGTTGTTTGTGACGTGCGTGTTCGCCCCGTGATGGCTGCCTTCGTTCCGCGTGCCCCGCCTCCATGGAAGGTGAGGAGCCAGGGCGGCATGCCTGGGCGCCCCCACGTGGCCCCGCACACCGAGCGAATCGCCGATCACGGTAGCGAGCGAGCGCCATTCGCGCGCAACACCAAGGCCCGCCCGGGCGGGCCCAGATAGGCGGATGGAGGCAGAGCTGCCGTGGCAGGTGGCACGGCAGATAGATGAGCTCGGCACGCACTTGATTGGCTGCAATCAAAAGAGCCTAGTCAATACGCTGTACCTAGAAGGTGCAGCGCACCACGCGTGACCCGTGCGTGGGGCACGACTGGGCGCACGAGCAAGGAGCGCCCCCTGCCTGGGGCCCGGGCCCCAGGCAGCACATGCCCCTGTGTCACATACACGGCGGGCCCTGCGCTCGTCGGCACGTCCGTCGGCAGCAGCGAGCGAGGAGGCCCTGCTGGTCGGCAGCGCCGTGACTTGCGGGCGCCTGGAGGAGGCGGGCGCGCAGCCGCGCGTTCGTGACACAGCAGCCCACACGCCAGTGGCGAGGCAGAATCGATGCCAAAAAAGAACGACGTCAATACCCCGTAACCTATGCCATGCTGCGTGGGCCCCCTCCATCCCCGGCATGCCGATGACGCGCCGTCGTGCGTGCGTGAGGGCTGGGCGCACGGTGTGTATGCATGACCCTGGGCTGGGTTCGCCCCTACCTCCGCTGTGCGATGCGGGCGGCGTACGTGCGTGCGGCATGTGTAGACAGGGATGCGGCACCGGCAGCGCCCGCGTCCGGCAGCTAGCTGCAGACAGGCGCACGCACGCACCTACCGGGTCATGCACGCACAGCACGGCAAGCCAGCATGTATGTCTGACTCAGGGCAGGCAGGGCTAGCAGAGCGCGACGCGCGCGGGCTGGGGGCGGAGCTGGTCAGCAGCTGCTGCCGCCCCGACGTACGTGTTCGTTGGTGAGCGGTGGCGCGGCGCGTGCATGGCGGCGTGCATACATGCCGGCATGCATGTTAAGGGGAGGGGTGGCAGCCGCTAGTGTGGAGGTGGCAAGGCGCCCGCACCGTGCGTGCCATTGACGGCGCAGCGAGCAGCGCCTGCGTGAGGGGCGGGGCGGGGCCGGCGGGGCACGGCCCTGGGATTGTGCGGCCCTGCTGTCTGAGCCTGTCTTGGGCACGCACTGGCTGCCGGCGGCCCCCTGTTCCCCAAGGCTTCCCAACGCCGGCCCGGCCCGGTGCGTGGCATTTTGTTGCGGCCCCGGCGCTGGGCAGCCCTGTCTGCAGACTTGCGTTTCATGCCTTGCGGCTTGCTTGCCCAGCTCGATCGTCGCGTGCTGCTGTGGCCGGTTGCGTGCGTGCGCCTAGCCTGCGTGCGCGGCAGGTCCTGGCCGCCAAGTTGTTGTGCGAACCCTAAGGCCCGGGTATGGACGCGGGCTGCACTAGACGCTGGGTAGGGCACACTCCCAAGGTAGCCAGTGCGCAGCTGCGTGTCATGATTGGCTGCGGCGTGAAGGCGGGGGGAAGAGCGCGAGCGCGAGAAGTACGTAGCCCGGCGCAGCTGTCCTGACCTGGTAACGCTCCTCCCTTGCACCTGCACGCACTTGGCTATGTGATAGGTGGCAAGTAGCATTGCGGCCGCACCGAGTCGCCGGGTGCCAGTGTGTTCTGGAGCCCGTGCGTCCAGGGCGCCCCGACCGCCATGTCGAACGTCCGTAAAGCTGTTCTGTCGGACAGCGCCTAACCGCGTGCTGCCGCGAAGCTTATGCATGGATTCCCCACATCGCGTGTGCGGTGTGCGTTGTTGCCTGATGGCCGTGGCTAGACGGGCAAGCTTTACCGCGGACGACCTTGCCGTATGAACGCGAACTCACGCATCACTTGAACATAAGCGCTCGCAGGCCAGCACATGGACATATATAACCTGTACTACCGCACATCAGTACGCAGAGCTTCAGACAACTACTGACGCCCAGTTGGCATAGTAGGCTGCCCGAGCCATCGGCGACGCGGCGTCGTCGTCCTTCCTTGATTAGTGATTGGTGAGTGAGTGACCAGCGGCGTGATCTTTTTCCTCGAACCTTCTCCTGTCGGTTATTGCCCGTACGCGTGCGATGTGACCTCGGCGTCGACCTGCCCACCGCCGCAGGCTCACCCAACCGCGCGCGCGCCGGGACCGCCTTACAGCTTGACAACCCATGGGGCACCTACGCCCCATAGGCGGTAGCCGCCTCGCTGCCCTGGCGGCGACGGTCCTGGTGGCGCTATGTGCCATTCGCCAGGTGAGCGGAAGCCAGGCCGAGGGACGGATTAAATTCCCGCGTATATATCGGGCCGCTTCCGGCCGCCGGCCAGGACGACGATGTTCCTTAGGGCCGGGGGGGAAGGCAGAGAACAGGCAAGCCGTTGTGCCTGCGATCTCTGCCGGCTGCCCGCGCTGCCCGTCCGCTAGCCCCCCTGCCGGGCCTGCGCACCTGAACGCGCTAGATGTTGGTGTTGGGTGCGGCTGTCTCGGTATCAGGAGGAATCGTGTCTGGGAGTCCCTCCCACCCTCTTGCGTGGCGCGCCCACCCATCTGACCCGCGGGGCTCCTGCGCCCGCGCGCCGTTCACCCTCTCTCGCTCAGGTCGCTGCCGGCGTTGAGATCTTCTGCGGCTGCACGGTGGATGCGCTGCGCAAGTGCGACGACTGGGGCGCCACGCCCATCTGCCGCGAGTCGTACTTTGCCATCGGCGGCCCTGACTCCGACATGGCCCTCGTTGCCAGCGTGGCGTGGTTCCAGGTGCGTACCTGGGGTCTCAGGAACCAACCCCAGGTAGGGGCGCACAGCAGCAAGCCACCGCCCCAACCCTCGGCACTCAACCCCTGTGTCCCCTGCGCGCGACGCCAGTGCCCTGCCCTGCCATGCCGCTCGGCAAGGAGGCCTCGCAATCAGCCCTCGCCTGCCATGCTTACTCTATGTCGGACCCGCCCGCCCGCACCGCCTTGTTTCGTGCCTTGCCTTCGTTCCCACCCCCACAGACCGAGTTCTTCACCTTCCCCTACCCCGCCGCCGGCCAAAACCTGCGCACCGTGGCCCCCTGGTCCATGAGCGCCGGCGATGGCAGCGCCGTGCACCGCATCGACGTCAGCACCCTGGCCCGCGGCTCCAGCGACATCGGCACCACGCAGAAGTTCCTGTCGGCGCGTGTGTTTCTGAAGGACGACGGCACGGCCGAGGTGCGCAGCAGCAGCGGCGTGCGTGCCAGGCCACATACTGTGCAGGGGGCGGGCGGGCGGGCGTGACTCGCTCGGTTCCTGCAGCTAGGCCCGGCAGGTGCGGCACACAGCGACCGCAGCCAGGCGCCTCCGGGCTACAGCGGCCGCGTACGGCGGCTTAGCCAGCAAGCATCAACCACCCAGCCGCTCGGCAGGCGGGGGCTCGCGCCAGGGCATTCGCTCGGCGCTGTCTGACGCGGGCCTTCATCCGCGCGTCGGCCACGGCCTTGATCTGCACGCACGCGCGTGCCCCTCTGCGCGCAGATCAAGACCAAGTTCGCGTATGGCACGACCGTGGTGCCGGGCGGCGATGACGATGACGACGATACCAGCAGCGGCGGCAGCGCCTCGCCATCGCCGCCCCCGCCGCCGTCGCCACGGCCACCCAAGCCTCCCTCGCCACCCAAGCCGCCCTCCCCGAAGCCGCCCCGGCCGCCCAAGCCCCCCTCGCCTCCCCGCCCGCCCAAGCCGTCCTCGCCGCCCAAGCCGCCCTCGCCCAAGCCGCCGCGGCCGCCCAAGCCCCCTAGCCCTCCGCGCCCGCCCAAGCCCTCTTCGCCGCCGCCACGCCCGCGCAGCCCGCCTCCGCGCCCGCGCAGCCCGCCGCCACGGCCGCCGCCGCTCGACTTTGTGGACGACGACCGCCACCGCCGCCACCGCCGGATGATCCGCTGAGCCGCCCCCTCACGGCCGCTCAGTCTGTGACAGCAGTTGCCGTGCCTGTGCCACGACACACACTGGCTGGCTTTAGCTGCGGCGTGCGTGCGGTTGGCGGCATTGGTGTCGCTTGAGGCCGCGGACTCCGTACATAGGTTTGGATAAGATTCTGTACATCGGCCTGGGCCTTGCAGCACATGTGCAGGCTGTGGGCGAGGGCGTTGCTGTACATAGCCGTGTATGTGTGTTTATAGCTGGGCAATTGCCCTGGTGGTGCCGGCTGTCCCCGCCGGCGTGTTCCTAGCCGTCTGCATTCATGACAACTTGCTTGCGTGTGCGCCTTTCCTCAACACTTATGTTTGTTGGCCTAGAACATTACCACCCAAGCTTCCCATACATACCAGTACCCTTCGTCCGGCGGAGTCGATGTTGTGGGAGCGAGCTGCGGTGTGCAGGTATCAAGACGCGGGTGCGTGCGTGCGTGGCGGGTGCCACGGCTTGGCGAGTGCGGCGCCACCGTGCGTGTTTGTAAGCACGAATTGATGGATGCGCTGCACCGAACAGCCAGGGCCTCACTGCCGCGCGTGCGCCATGTGAACCCATTTGGCGCAGCAGCAGCAGCCCACCTAGCCTGCTGATTCGGCAGTCCTGCAGCCCATGGGCAATTGAGGCAGCCCCCGCGCGTGCGTGGTTGCTCTCCTGCTGACACCCTGGTCACGCTGCTCGAGTAGTACCAAACAGCCGTGCATGGGGCAAACGCCATCGGGCGGCGGCCTCGCTGGAGATATCCATCCCCAAGCCCGGGCGCGCGCAGCCCCGGGCACACAGGCCCCGCCACGCGCATCAGCTCCGAGCCAGGAGCGGGCCGTTGCTGGGCCGAACTGCTGCGTCCGTGAGGTTCATTGCCGGCGCTGGCGCAGGGCTATGCGTCTTCACCCAGCCGCCTGGCACCCAGGGCCAGGCGCCCCGCGCGCTGCGCGGACTGACATGTTCCTCCGTGCCCCTCGGCCCTGCGAGTGCCAGCGCCGCGGCCCTGGCTGGTCTGTCTCCACGACCGAGGCCACACCGAGCTCCATTCCGCAGTGCCCGCCACCTGCCGCCTCCAACCTACGCGTCGCCCAGGTCACGCGATCCGCCGCATGCAAACGCACGACAGCTTTGGGAATTCACCCCCTTCCGCCTTTCGCTTCCTCTTCCTCCTTTGTTGTGCTCGGCTGCTACAAGTCCATCAACGCCTGTTGGCCAGAGGCGCCAGTTGCCCCCACGACACCCAGTGTTGCCGCGCTACTCCCGACGACGGCCGCTCCAGCACCCGAGCCGCGCGCCTGCCCCTACAGCCCCGCCCGCAGCAGCACAGTTCTCCCTACCCCGCACCTGCCGCCAGCTCCCACCGCTCGCAGCGCGCAACACATGGCTAATGCGACGCACACGGGAGCACTCTCTATGCAGCCGGGTCCCTGCCGCTGCGCGAGACCTCCGCCCGACCGTACCCAGGCACACGGCCGCACGCACCGGCCGGCCTCACGCTCTACTCCTCACGCACGCTCTCGTCACTTCAGGTAGGCCCTGCACCGATAGTGCCAGGCCGGATGGCCGGCCCGAGCCGCCTGCACGCAGCCGCCTGCTCGTTACGCCTCACTGCAGGTCGCGGCTGGACTTGATGACGAGCCGCCGCTTGGGCGGCGCCACCGCCAGCACCAGCAGCGCCGCCAGAGCCACTATGAGGCTCAGCGACACCTTGCTCTCAGTCCAAGACAGCCAAGTCGCCGGCCCGCAGCCCAGCGCCGCCCGCCGCGCCGCGGCCGCCGCACCTGAGCCGCCGGACGCGGCTCCCGCCTCTGCACCGTCCTCATCCAAGCCCTCATCGTCCTCCGCGTCTGCGGTGCGGCGGGGACCAAGGTTCCGGTTGCCGCTACAGGCACAGCGGTACTCGGCACCCTGCTCAGGGCATTGTTTTTTGGCGAACATGCGCTATTGCAAACGCGCGCACTTGCCAAGGCAATGGGGCCAACGCGCGCTGTGGACCGGGGGGGGGGTGAGGCGGGCGACTGCCGTACGTGGCGGCGTGCGGTCTGCCGCACCTGCTTCCGCAGCGGCCCCGTGGCCGTCTTTGCTGCACTGCACCTCGTCCAGCTCCTTCTGCAGCCGCGCCAGCTGCGAGGAGCGGGCGAAAGCAGCACGGGGGGGACACACAGGAGCCGGCATGAGATCCACGGACGGCGCCGCAGGGGTGCCTGGCTGCTGGGCCTGCGGCGCCGCCAGCTGCATGCAGGAGCCGCGCCACCGTCGTCGCCATGCGCGCCACTTCCCGGCTGCCCCCCGCGACCCGCTCCACCTTGCCCACATACATCCACCCCAGCCCGCCACGCCACACGCACGCAGCCGGTCTTCGCTTGGGACAGAGGCCAGGTCTGGGTCCCGCCGACCACACTACCCGCAGCAGCCCTAGCTTGCGACCCTCCATTCCGCAACGCACCTCGCGATCCCTGTCCTTGACCTCCATGTGCAGCCGCTGCACCTCGGTCTCAAGCTCCTTGGCGCGGAGGAAGTGCTCCGAGCCCGCCGCGCCCCCGCCCGAGGCCTTGGCCTTGGCCTTGCCCTCGCCATCGTCCGCCGGCGCTGCGCCCAACTTGAGCGCGGTGCTGGCGGCGCGCAGCGAGGCCGCGAGCGCGCGCGGACCAAAGTCCAGCGCCGCCAGGGTGAGCTTGGCCGCCTCGCTGTACTCCATCCACCTGGGGGCGGGGCCAGGAGTGAGGCGGAGGCAGGAGTGAGGCGGGGGTATGGGGAGGCGGAGGCAGATAGTGAGGCGGAGGCAGATAGTGAGGCGGAGGCAGATAGTGAGGCGGAGGCAGATAGTGAGGCGGAGGCAGATAGTGAGGCGCAGCGACGCCTGCATGAAGCGCACTGCTGGCACTCATCCGTCCGGCCTTCTCATGGCTACGCGCGAAGCTTGCAGCCGGCCTTCACAGCCCCGCCTAACCTGACGGGCCCACTCGCGCCCGTTCACTGCCAAGCGCCCCGCCTCACTTGAGCGTCACGAAGCGCGCCTCGTGCGGCTCAACCTTGAGCGCCGTGAAGCGGCCCGTGAACACGCCCACGTCCTCCTCCAGCCACAGGTCGCGCACCTGGCGGGCAGCAGGAGCGCCCGGGCGAGGAGCGTCAGGGCAGGGGCTCCCATGCCCTGATTGGGCGGGCGACCCCAAGCAGCGGCTGCCCGCCTGGGACCTGCACGCTCTGGGCGCAGGGCGGCTCGTGGCCCACAGGGTGGGCGCTGTGGGGCCTTCGGGAGGGGTCGCCGCCCGGCCCCTCCCTCGCACGTCGCGCGCGTTGATGCCCATGCGTGGACCCTGGCAGACCCGGAGTGCCCGTATCCCCGCCCCTCGCACCAGCGCGGTGGCCTTGGGCCCGGGCGGGTCGATGGCGTGCGGGCAGCCGTCGGGGCAGCTGAAGGGGCAGGTATCCACCATGAAGCCTGGGCGGGCGGGAGGGGGTCGATGGGGCGATGTGGCTGGTTGGTCGAGTGGGGCAGGAGCTTCCGCCCGGCCCCCAGCTGCCGCCCCCGGGGCCCTTCCCTTGCCGCGCCCCTCCCCGTTTCCCTCACACCGCCCGCCTTCGCTCGCCTCACCCTCGTTCTTCGTGCACTCGCCCGCCGCCGCCCAGTCCTTGCACGACGCGTGCTTGTCCACACACACCGGGTCGGTGTTGGGCACCTCACGCCGCCACTTGGCGTCCATGTCGGGCAGGTCGCGGCTGCGGGTGCGCCATGCCAGGGCCCGGGGCAAGGCTCCCCGTCATCAAATGGTACCGCACCACGTGCATGGACTCTCGGTACCGCGCGCAACACCCATACGTGAGCATCGGGAGCAATCGGAGGGCTGGCACCGTTATCTGCCTTGTATGTATCCTCATGCCCAGCGGCGGCAGTTTAACCCACGTCTTCCCAGCAGCGTCACAACGCAGCAAACCCCACATGCGCCTCCCACCCACCTGAACACGGTGCTGATGTCCACCGCCACCTCGCCCAGGTTGACCAGCAGCAGCGCCGTGCGGCCGTCCGCCAGCGGCTTGGCCCACACCTCGAGCTTAGCCTGCTCGCCCGTCCCCGTCCACACGGGCTTGCCCTGCAGCCCCAGCGGGTCCTGGTTGACGGCGAGCACCTCGCGAGCCATCAGGATCTGGTCGTGTGGGAGGGGTGGGGAGGGAGGGAAGGGCGGTGCAGGCGAGAGTGAGCGCTGGGGTGCCCTGGCCTGGGGACCGACGGAGCTAAGGTGGCGGCGCAGAATACCCAGGCGGCCGAGCCACAGGTCGCTGGCGCAGGGGTGCGTCGCAGCGCTGTCAAGGACAGAGGGGCAGCCCGGGCCCGCCGCTTCATCACACAGCACGCGCTCTGGTCGGATGCACTGCGCTCCCGGCCGGGCCGCGTGTGCTTGCCTCCAGGGTGGCCTTGCTCATGGCCCGCGGGTCGTTGCCCAGGATGAGCGGCGCGGCCATGATGCACCAGAACGAAAAGTGGGTGCGCTGCTCGGTGCGCGTCAGGCCGCCGACCTTGCCCCACCTGCGGCGCAGCGGGGGCGGCAAGGGGCCGCCAACAGCGTTGCGCGACGCCCCAGCGCTGACCGCTCGTGTCTGATGCGTTTGCGCACACGGGGTCTCAGCGCCCACCGCGTGCTCGTGCGCAACAAACCGCATCGTGGCGTACAGGGCGCTTAGGCGCGGCGGCCCGGATCTCACCGCTCGCGGCTGATGTACATGCCGGGCTTGCAGCCCCGAACGTGCTTGGGGCACGTCTGCACGATGCCGTAGGGGTACATGCCGTCCAGCCCAACCACCAGCATGTCGGGGTCGTTGAAGCCGCCCGGACCTGATCGGCGCGGCCGTACATCATCGGGGTGGAAGCGGGGCTGAGCCACCGACAAGAGCCACCTCCGGGTACGGCTCTGGGCCACCCCCACCCGCACCGCAGCAATGCATCAGCGTGCGCGCAATGTTCCCAGTAGCAGCACACGTACAGCCCTATCAGCATGGGCCACCGCCGCGCCGAGGGAGCCGGCAGCAGCGCCGGGCGACGCACCCGCGTGCTCCGCCAGGCCCTGCGTCTGCCGCACCGCGCCCAGAATGGGCTGCAGGAAGCTGGGCAGCAGCAGGTCCTTGGCCTGGGGCGGGTCCCAGGCGGCGAACACGTCGATGCCGGTGCGCCACGAGTTGCCCACCTGCGGCGGCAGGTGAGTGAAGCGGGTGGGGGAGGGGAGGAAGAACATTGGCAAACGGATGTGTTGCCGTGTGGGGGAGGGGCGGGGAGGCAGGGCGCACGGGGAGGTGGGCAATCAAATCTCCGTCGGCACGGCACGGTGCGCGCCGCCCCTCGCGCAGCAGCGGCTGCAGCGCCGCGGCAAGGTCAACACGCGGCCAGCGCTGGTGGCGGTGACGCTGCGGCCAGCAGGGGCCGCCGCAGGCCGCGCCGCTGCGCCGCGCTGATGGCGCCCAGGCCCCTCGCTGCCTTGCTGCTGTGATGCCGAGCCCAGGAGCCGGCGCGCCCGCCTGCCGCCTTGTTGCCGCTGCCCGCGCGCAGCCGGTTGCCCGGGAGGTCCGCTGCAGGACGCGGCCCGCGCCGCTGCTGCTGCGCGGCCGACGCGGCTACCTGTTTCTCCGGCCCCCGGCTACCCCAGTCTGCGCCCGACGCTGCGCCCCTACCCTCCTGCCCTGTCGGCAGGCCGTGCGGCACCCCCCTTGCTGCCGGCCGCCGTGGCTCACCGTCTTGCCCCACAGCCAGGGCTGCCCCGAGCCCCAGGAGCAGAGGCTGTACAGGATGGGCCGCCCGGTGGCCGCCAGCGCGTCGCGCATTCGCTCGTAGGAGGCCTGCGGGGCAGAGGTCGCGCGCGGCAGGGGGGCCGCGGGGGTCGTCACGAGCGTTGGTGCAGCAGCTGCGACGTCCGGACGGGTCTGCTGAGGACGCAGGCCCGCTGGCAGACGCTTGCATGGGCAGGGGACACGCATGACGCTGCGCCCGCGCCGCCCGCTCTCTCGCCTGCACGCTCTCCTTGACTCCGTCCATGCCGCAGTAGTCGTACTTGAGGTAGTCAACGCCCCACTCGGCATACGACTGGGCGTCCTGCGGGCCCCACACGTGACGGGCGACACACGAGTCTTGCAGCAGCTGCGTGCCCACGCCGCGACCGGCTGAAGAAACAGCGCGCCACCGGTCCCACGCATCCAGGTGCCCCGCGCTACGGGGCCCGCGGACCGCAGCGGGCGCAGGTCGTGCAGTCGAACTGGGGCGCCCGAGCAGCTCGTTCGCACGCTGTACCCTTCTGCAGACTGCTTCCTGGAAGGCCCCGTCCACACGGCACCTGCCCCTGCCACCGCTCACCCACCTGCTTCTCGTAGCCCCAGCTGCCGGGGTAGCCCTCGCACGTGTGGTTGCCCGTGTCCGAGTACACGCCGAACTTGAGGCCCAGCGAGTGGATGTAGTCGCCCAGCGCCTGCGGGGTCTCGGGTGTGGTGCCTCAGCTTGCATGCGTGCAAAGCAGCAGCAGCAGCCGCCAGCCGCAACGGTGAGCTGCACAGGGTTGCGGCAGTCTCGTATCGCTCAGGGCGGCTGGGCGCCGTCGGGCCAGCGTGTCGGCATCCCAATGCGCCGCCGCGCCGGTTTGGGCCCTTCCGGAAGCCAGGCGGGCGCCGGCCTGCGCCGTACGCACCTTCATGCCCGAAGGGAACTTGTCCTTGAAGGGGATGATGCGGCCCGTGGTGGGGTCGCGCTTCTCCATCCAGCAGTCGTCTGGAGGGGGCGGCGGGTTGCGCAGCAGCATAGGAGTAGCGGGCGCCGCCGGCGGGACCACGCTGCTGCAGCGGTCCTACTCCGCAACAACCCACGCGGCCCAGGACATCGTCTCGGTCTCGCATGAGACGGGAGGTGGCCCCGGACCCACCGATATTGACGTAAAGGTAGCCCGCGTCCTTGAGGCCCGACGACACAATGGAGTCCGCCACCTGCCGGATGATGGTCTCGTTGATGTTGCACCTGGGCACCAGGAGCAGCAACAGGAGGAGGAGGGGGCCCAGGTCGAGAACTGGCGGGCGCGGCGACAGCTGAACGGATGGCGAGGTGGGGCGGGTGGCGTTGTGGACGCGGTGGGTCGGCGACCGACGAGAGGCACCTCGGAGTGGGGCTCTGGGCCGCCCGGATCCGCTCTGCAGCGTCTGACAGATTGGTCCGTCCCATCTGGAGCGAGGGCGGAGCCCCCACCGGCACTCCGGCAGGCTCCAGCAACGAGACCGTGCGGCCGCCCACACTCTGCCCACGCCCTCCGTCGGAGTCCTAGCCGCGGCCGCACCAGCCGGACAAACTATACGATGACGGCCCGCCCTGCGATGGGTGGCTGGCGCCACGGCCTATCCACTAGCACGCCAGCAGCTGCTTCGCCAGCAGACCAGCCAGTAGGCAAGTGTTAGTCCTCGCCGCCACCTTAGCACCCAACACAGCTATACTGGAGCTCGCTGCTCGGGACTGGGACCGAATCAGTTTCATGCACGCCGTAATGTCCGGGCCGTGTGCTGTCGTCACGTCCCACCTGAAGTAGTTCCAGGAGTTCCAGCCCATGGCGGGGGTGCGGCCGACGCCATTGTTCAGCGCCACAGAGTGGCGGGCTACACCGGGAGCAAGGAGACCGCGAGACAATGGTGACATCAAGCATGCTGGGTGTGAATGGTGTGCCGGGGAGGCGTGGGTGTTGCGCCGCTGGGGAGCGGCGTGCCCCAAACCCGCACGGGTGCACCCGCCAGCTAGCAGTTACGTCGCGCCATCCTCCGGCAGCTGATGGTGGAGTGCGCGCATCCTTTCGCCAGATGCGCACGAGCCTGAACCCACCCAGCAGCGGCAGCAGCAGCGCGCCCGCGAGCAGGAAGCCCTGCCCGTGCTGCTTGCCCATAGCGACTACCATTGTTCTGCAGCTTTTAATCACGAGTACTTGCTACTGATCGTGCATCGGGGGAACGCAGGAGTGAACAGAGGTCGAGTGGGCTGTCGATCAATGCACTTGCACCGCTCGCAGGGCTTTACCACAGCAGCTGCCCAAGCTAAGCTATCATGCTCTTTTGTTTTAACCGCAAGTACTGAGAGACCCACGAAGGGCAAAATTTGCGCATGGGCGACTGCAACTCCCCGTTGTCAAGGCAAGCATTTTCCATTTTCCCCAAACCACCATTACGCTCAGCATAGTCTGCTCCTCGTGATCAAACAATTTGTGACCAATATTGTATTCCACGGACCGACCCAACCAAAGCAAACCTTTGTCTCAAAATAAGGCCGTCGCCCCCTCAACTACCAACGTTCATCGCACAGTATACGAGCGACTGAGGGCTGCTGGAATGGGCCTGGGACAATGAGGGCTCTCGGCGCAGCGCTTCTGCTTGCGCTGCTCGCGTGCGCACAAGGTGCGCGGTAGCATCATATAGATGGTATCTTCAGCGCTTGTCCGGTGTGACGAGCATCGCGCGCTCCGTTCCATACCCCTTCCAACGCTTCGCATGTCGCGTGGCGCAGGGCAAGACGGGCACGAGGCCCAGACGCCGGGGGGCGCCCAGCAGGTGCGCTTGCACGCCCGAGCTGTGCTTGGGTTGGCTACGGGCCGTCTCGAGACCGGGGCAACGTGTCCCAGGCCATGCGCCCGCCCCCACCCCCTTCCACACACGTGGGGCCGAATGCCGGCGCGCCGGCAGCTCTCGCGCACCGGGGGCCCACCACTCACTCCTGAGCCATCCGCCCCTTCCTGCAGTACGACGCGAATGTGTACCAGCAGCACCGCGAAGGCGACTTTCATGGCCACGACGAGTATGGGCAGGACACTTCCTACTCCGGGTGGGCCGTGTCTACGGAGATTGGCGGCAGTCACAGGCATGAGGCACAGGATGAGCCCATCACAGAAAGCAGCAGCGGTGACAGAAGCTACGATGACGTCAGCGCCTACAGCCATCACGGCGTGCGTGCTGAGCGTGTAGGCAACGAGATCCACTACTTCGCCGAGTATGACCCAGCCGAGTTCGAGGCAGTGGGCCAATGGCAGAAGGAGCAGCACAGCGGCGTCGATGGCGACAGCAGCGTTTGGGAGCAGGAACCCGCGTACGCATATGCCGATTCTGCCGACCCTCACGGCGCTGCCGCGGCTGCGGCGTGGGACAGCTGTTCTTCAGAGCCAGGAAGCTGTCCCCCGCAAGACGTCACCCCAGAGCACAATGTGCCCGACCTCAGCTTCACCACCCTAGAGGAGGAGCACTTCGAGGCGGACCCGGAGGAGCTAGCTCGCTACCTGGAGGAAATGCAGCAGCTGGGGCTCGAGGGCCAGCAGGAGCGGCAGGAGCAGGCAGAGCATGGGGCTGACGCTTGGCAGCATCCGGAGCACCACAGCGAGGAGCAGACGTGGCAGCAGCACGGCGAGGACGCTTGGCAGCAGCATGACCCAGCGCCCGACTCTTGGCAGCAGGACCCTGCGCCCGACTCTTGGCAGCAAGACCCTGTGCCTGAATCGTGGCAGCAGCACGACCCAGCGCCTGAATCGTGGCAGCAGGACATCGATCAACTGGCGTGGCAGGCGGAGCCGGGCGCTGAGCCAGAGGCTTGGCAGTACCAGGGTGCGAAGGCAGCAGCCGCCCAGCAGTACGAGGAGCAGCAGGCGTGGCAGGCGGACGCAAACTCTCAGCATGACGCTTGGAAGTACCAGGAGCCAGCGCCTGAGGCCTCCCAGCAGTACGAGGGGCAGCAGGCGTGGCAGGCGGACGCAAACGCTCAGCATGACGCTTGGCAGTACCAGGAGCCAGCGCCTG
>BDDC01000006.1:139393-172110 GCA_001662425.1 Chlamydomonas sphaeroides
CAGGAGCCAGCGCCTGAGGCCTCCCAGCAGTACCAAGAGCAGCAGGCGTGGCAGGCGGACGCAAACGCTCAGCACGATGCTTGGCAGTACCAGGAGCCAGCGCCTGAGGCCTCCCAGCAGTACCAAGAGCAGCAGGCGTGGCAGGTGGACGCAAACGCTCAGCATGACGCTTGGCAGTACCAGGAGCCAGCGCCTGAGGCCTCCCAGCAGTACGAGGAGCAGCAGGCGTGGCAGGCGGACGCAAACGCTCAGCATGACGCTTGGCAGTACCAGGAGCCAGCGCCTGAGGCCTCCCAGCAGTACGAGGAGCAGCAGGCGTGGCAGCCCGAGTCGCAACCCGAGCCGGCGGCATGGCAGCCGCAAGAAGCTGCGTACGAGCGGCACGCTGAGCCACACTACGCAGCCCATAGGTCTGCCCCCGAGCAGCCCGACGCCCAGCCAGGCACCGCTGGCAATGTGGGTCAGGCCGATGCCGCTCCTCCTCTGGGCGAGCTGCAGGACAAGCTGCAGCAGCTGGAACACCAGCTTGATGCGCTGGAGCAGCAGCAGGCGCAGCACGGCACGCAGGCCGGAACTGCGCAGCAGTACGTTGACCTCGCCACGGCCTTTGATGCCGTCGCCGCGGCCGCTGAGGCGGCTGCTTCGGGCGATCTGCCCAACGTGGATGCCGGGACATGGGAGCAGCAGCAGCAGCAGCCGGAGCCGGGCCATAGCGGGCAGGAGGGCACGGAGCTCGCGGCCGGCGGCGTTGGCGTGGATGAGGCCGAGGCGCAGGTCCGGCGGCATGCAGAGCAGGAGGCCGCCATCAATGCCTACTATGCGCGCCTGGAGGACAACCAGCGGCGGCAGGCGGAGCGGCATTTAGCACAGCAGGCCGCGCAGCAGGCCGCGCAGCAGGCCGCGCAGCAGGCCGCGCAGCAGACGGGGCAACAGCACGAGCAGGAGGCGCACCAGCACGCGGTGGCCGAGGCCCACGGCGAGGCTGAGACGGCTGGGCCCGCGGGTGAGCAGGCGCAGGCCTCTGCCGAAGGCGGGCAAGCTGAAGGCGGCCAGGAGGCCGCTGAAGGCGACCGCGAAGGCGAGGCGGGCGGGGCCCAGGCGGCGGCGAGCGACGCCAGCGAGGGTGCGGCCACTGACGAGGCGTCGCAGCAGGCTGGCGGCGAGGGCGCTGGGCAGGAGGAGGCTCAGGGCCAGCAGGACACGGGCGTGGCGGAGGCGGCTGTGCCGCCGCCTCCGGAGCCGCAGCCGCTGGGCGACCTCACCGAGGACGACGTCAAGGACATGTGGGTCGTGCCGACTAGTGCTCGGGGGCTTGGCAGGCTGGGGCCGGCGCGCTGCGGCGCGGGCTGGCGAGCTGCAGTGATGGGGCCATGAGCATGCAACGGCTGAGCGCGGAAGGGCAAGGGCTGGGCCTGTGGGTCGAGTATGCCCTGACCGGCCGTCCGCCCCTGCTCCGCCCGCGCTCTTCAGGCTCAAGGCCGCTGACCGGCGGCTGTTTGCGGACCCCTCGGACCGCAACCTGGCGGCGGGGCTGGAGGGCCTGCGGCGGCTGCACCAGCTAGTGGAGGCGGCGCTGCCCGCCACGCCAGTGGTGGGTTGGGCAGTGCCCGTGCTTATGCCCCGTTGCGCATGGGGCCCCTGCAGGCCGGGTAGCCGCCAGCGCAGTGCTGCGGTGGTCCTACATGGTACCGGTACTGAACCCTGCGCCGTCCACGTTGCCCCGCTCTGCCGCAGGTGCGCATGCGGCTGGTGCAGCCACAAGGGCCCACTGACGGCGAGGGCCAGGTCGTGGAGCAGCTGCCGCCGCCGCCGCCGACCAAGCAGCGGCCGCTCGCGACCGAGGTGACGACCAACCGCAACAACGGTGCGTCGAGAGGCGTGCTTATGGGGCCCTGCATGCGCTGCGACAACCGCGTGTCCGTTGTCCCGGGCTGCGGGCCTCTGAGTTGCGTCCTGTTCCGCGCCCCGGCCGCCTACCTACCCACCGTGCCTCGCTCCCCGCCGCTCCTGCCGCTGCCCTGCCCCGCAGGCCTGCGGCTGGCGGCGGCCGCCACCTTCCAGCTGGCCGCGCTGCAGGCGGCGGGCGTGCTGCCCGCCCGGCTGCTGCCGCGCAACCCCATAGCCGCCACGCTGGCGCTGCACCAGGCGGCGCGCGGCGGCAGCCTGGAGGCCCTCATGGCGCTGGCGGACAGGCACGAGCAGGTGCGAGGCGGGGCTGTTGGCGGTGACATGACACATGCATACTCAGGCATGCCCGTGCGATGTGGCGAAGACAAAGGGGGGTTGGCTGTCATGGCGTCAGCGGACAGGCACGAGCAGTTGTTTCAAGTGTCATGCACCGCTCGCCGCTGCATGCACCTGATTTTGTGCCTCACGGCTGTCACCCTCCGCGAGGAGCGCCCGCGCGTACAGGATGTGTGGCCGGCTCTGCCTGTGCTCATGCGTCGGCGCCATACACGTCCCGATCCCGCAGGGCATTGGCGCCCCCGCCAGCTGCCCGCGTGCCATGGGATTTGCTAAGCTGGCGGCGCAGCATCTGACGTCCGAGGTGGAGAAGGAGCAGAGGTGCGTGGCAAGCCAGGGCGGTGCCGCCACCGTGCCGTGTGCCGCGACGGCGGCCGGAGGACTAACTGGCCGCAGCCGAGGCACGCGTGTGGGCTTACGCCTTGCCCAGTTCATGTGCCCAAATCCTCCCTTGCATGCTTCTCCCCGCGCTGGCCCCTTGCCACTTCTTGGGACCCCTCGCCTGCAGGTATGCCGCGCCGCTGACGCCCGTGTCGCTGCGCGAGCGGCACGCGGACGGCGGCTACGTGGCCGCTGAGGACGCTGAGAACGGCGCCGACGTCATCAGCCTGGAGGAGGACATGGCGCTGCGGTGAGGCAGGGAGGGTGGGCCAGGTCGGCCCTCGGGGCGCTATCACAAGATTCCACGTTGGCCGATGGCGGGTGCCTTGCATCCCACCCCACCCACTGACGACTCATCGCGAAGGTAAGTTTGGAGTTTGTTTCGCGAACGTTCGTCTCTTGCAGCCTCTTGAAGCCTGCCGTTGTCTACGCTACTGTGGCATCGTCGGCGGCGATGGCGGTGGGGGCTACGCTGACGATGATGGGCTGGGAGGGTCCAGCATCAGCTTTCTCGGGCCCAAACTTCCGGTTCGGTGTGTTGACTAGTTCGCTACCCCCTCGGTACATACCCACCCCACCCACCCGCACTCGACATCCCGGCGCACCTCCTCCCACCTTCCCTACACCACCCCGCCCTGCGCATGCCGCCTGCCCGCCTCCCTCCTCCCGCAGCGGCAACCCCGACGCGCAGCGGCGCATGGCCTACCGCCGGCTGGTGGGCCGCGGTATGGAGGCGGACCCCGAGGGCGCCTTCCACGACTTTCAGGCTGCCGCCGGCCAGGGCGACCCCTACGCCATCTTCAACGTCGGCTACATGTACCTGCGCGGCCTGCACGTGCCGCAGAACTACACCGCCGCGAAGCAGCAGTTTGAGCTGGCCGCTGCAAAGGGCCTGCCCTCGGCGTTCAACGGCCTGGGCGTGCTGGCGTGGAACGGCCAGGTGGGCGGGACGTGAGGGGCGGGCTGGCGGGCAGGCGTGGGAGCTGGCGGCCGTGGCCTCGTGGGCCCTGGAGCGGGGGGATGCTTGGGGACTGAGGCGCTGCGTCCGTCTGCCGCGCCCGGCGGCCCTGCAGGGCATGCCCCAGAATCTCACCGCCGCCCGCGAGGCCTTCGAGCGGGGCGCCGCGCTCAATAACAGGTGCGTTAAGAAAAAGGGACATAGTACACAGGGGTGTGTGGTTGGGGCGCGAGGCGGTGGAAGCCTTGGCGCGGCTCTGCCGCTGCGCTCAGCCTGCGACAGCAAACCACCGGTGCTCCGACGCGGGCTGCTGGGCTGATGCCACGGGCGCCAACGCATACCTGCTGACGTCGTGACCCCATTCTCGATGCACCACCCACCAGTGACTCCCTGTACAACCTTGCGACCATGCACTATCATGGAGCTGGGACGCCCGTCAACCAGACCCTGGGTATGCCTCGCCACCCGTGCCCACCTCGCTCCCTGAACTGCTGCAAGCTTCCCCTACCCCGCTTCCCGGCTTGCTGTCGCGCCCTGCCACCGCGCCTGCCCGCCGCTCTCCGCACTCGAGCCCCGTGCCATCACGCACCCCGCCGCTACCTTCCGCCGCCAACGCCGGCTCCCCTCATCCCCGCAATCCTGGAAACCCAACCCTTCACAACCGTGCTCTCTCCCTCGCAGCCGTGGAGCTGTTCCAGCGCGCGTACGAGCACGGCCACTGGCGGGCGCCGTACATGCTGGGCATCGCGTACGAGACGGGCGCCGGCGTGGAGCCCAACTGCACCAAGGTGCGCCTGGCACACACCGGCTGGGCCCGGACCTCCTGGTGGCCGTTTGCACCTGGGCGGCCAGCACCCCGCGGTTCGCAGCCGCGGCAGGCGGCGCCGCCCACCGCCGCTAGGACCCGGTCGCAGCCGGCGGCGGCCAGCGCCCGCCCTGCTCTGCAAAGCGCACAGCTGCCTCGCCGGCCGTCTCCGTTTCGCCAACTGCCCAACCCCGCAGCTGCTTTCCGCCGCCGCTCGCGTCCTGCCCGCCAGCCTTCCGCCACCGTGTGGCTGCACCCACAGCCAGAACCCACAGAGGACCCTCTCACCGCGGCCCGGGCGGCGCTGCACGCGCCGCTCGCCTACCTCCAATGCCCCTGCCCTCAGGCCATGGCGTGCATGCGCGCCTGCGCCTCCCGCCGCCACCCAGTGCCGTCACGCTCCTCGCCTGCCCCCCTGCCCTTCGTCGTACGAGCCTCCTCAACTTCCGCTCTCCCTCTCCTCCCCCCACCTGGCTGCCCTCCCCCCTTCCAGGCCATGGCCTACATGCGCGCCTTCTTCAACGACCGCAGCACATGGGGCGACCAGCTCACGGCGGCGGTCAAGCTGCTGGACGGGGGTGAGCGGCGGAGCTGGGGGCCATGCGGGGCGGAGCTGGGGGCCATGCGGGGCGGAGCTGGGGGCCATGCGGGGCTGCTGAGGGGTCGCGATTGCGGGAGTGGACCGAGCACCGGAACGGCGGGGCGGCGGTGAGCGATAAGGGCCAGCCAGGGGCTAGCACAGGCCCAGGCGTCTGTGCTTGGGCATTGCTGGGCGAGGGATGGGGCTCGGTTTGGAGCTCAAGTGTGGAGCTCAGGCTGAGCAGAAACGCTGCCGGCCGGCCGCATGCGACCCTTTCATACCCCTACCAGCAAGGCCGTGTTTTCTCCTCCGCAGGCGACGCCTACGGCGCGCTGGTGTCGTACGTGCTGACTGCGGAGCAGGGGAGCGCCGCCGCCGCCTCCAACGCGGCCTGGCTGCTGCGCCGCCGCGCCGGCTACAAGGGCGAGGACGCGAACGACCTGGCGGCCATGTGAGCGGAGGGGCGGAGCGCCAGGCCATGCGTGCAAGGCCCACCGCGTTTACGACCTCTTGCACACTGCGACCTGGGCCCGGGGCCCGGCCTCCACAGCTGTCCCTAGTGCCCAGCATGCTTGCGATGCCCCACCCTACCCACATTACTTTGAGCCCTGCCGCCTGCGCCCCCCCCCCGCCGACCATAGGTATTTCCACCGCGCCGCCAAGCAGGGACACACGCCCAGCATGGTGGAGTTGGCGCACATGATCCTGGCAGCGGCGCCGCCCTGGCAGCCGCAGCCGCCCGCAGAGCCGCAGCCGGAGCCGGAGCCGCAGCAGCAGCCCGAGGCCGCGGCAGAGGCGGCGGAGCCGGCGGAGCTGAGCCCGGCGCAGCCGGGGCAGGAGCAGCAGCAGCCGGCGGCTTCGGCCCAGGAGAGTGGAGACGTTCAGCAGGCAGAGCAGGAGCAGATGGGGCAGGAGCAGACGGGGCAGGAGCAGGCAGAGCAGGAGCAGATGGGGCAGGAGCAGGCAGAGCAGCAGCAGGCGGGGCAGGAGCAGGCAGGGCAGGAGCAGCAGCAGGCTGCGGTCGCCGGGGTGCCGGGCTCGGCACAGCAGGAGAACCCGCAGGTCGGCCAGGAGGAGGCGACCGTAAGCGGCGAATCGGACATCGCTGGCGACGCGGGCGGCGCGCAAGGCACCTCGTCCTCCTCCTCCGCCTCCCCCACCTCGTCCTCCTCCTCCACCTCCTCCACCTCGTCCTCCTCCCCCACCTCCTCGTCCTCAAAGCCCTCCTCCCCGCCCAAGCCCGAGCCGCCGCCGCTGGTGCCGCCCTGCCCGCTGCCCACGGCCCGCGTGCTGCTGGGCCTGTCCAGCGCCGCGGACGCGGTGGCCTGGTACCGGGCCGCCGCGGCGCGCCACGACGTGGAGGGCCTCTTCCACCTGGGCTGGGCGGCCTACTTGGGGGTGGGCATGCCCTCCAACGCCACGTACGCGCGGCTGCTGTGGCTGAGGTGCGGCCGGGGTCCACTGGAGCCACTGATCGTGGGGGCCGGGGCCGGCAACACCCGTGCCTCTGGGAGCAGGCCGTGGATCGGGAGGGCGGACGTTGGCTTTGGGGTACAGCCCTCGCCATACCTCCTGCGCTTTCCCGCACGCGCGGTCTCAGGTAGTGCGCTACACGCCATCTGCGCCCGCCGGCCAGTGCGCTTCTGCGTCAATGGCTCCCCTTCCCCCATGCCGCTGTGGCGTACGTGTGCAAAGCCGCGCCAAAGTCCACTATCCTCTCTGTCGTTGTGTCCCGCCCTAGCCACCTGACCCCATGCCACGGCCCGCCGCGCCCGCGCCCCTGCCCGCCCCCGCAGGTCGTTCGAGGTGGCGGGCATGAAGAGCCCCCGCTCGCTGGCGCCGCTGCTGGCGCTGGCGGGCATGCGGATAGACTCGTGGATGGAGCCGCTGGCGGGGCCTCGCGCGCTGGCGCGGCTGCATGTCGAGGCGGTGCGGCTGCACGGCGTTGTGCTGGACTGGGGCAGGCAGGTGCTGGCGCGCGTGTGGGGGCCAGCGGGAGGCGAGGGCGGGAAGGCCGGGCAAGAGGGCGCTGGAGAGGGTGGGGGTGCGGGGGAGGGAGAGGGACTCGGAGCGGGGTCGCGGGGTTCGGAGGGGCAGGGAGAGGGAGGGGCCGCGGTGGAAGAGTTTGTGAGGAGGGCGCGGGTGGTGGTGGAGGCGGCGCGCGCGTGGATGGAGCGCACGCTGCAGGAGGTGGAGCGGCGGGGGTGGCGCGAGGTAGCTGTGGAGAGCTTGCGCCGCGTGGCGGCGTCGGGCCCGGTTGCCGAGAATGCGGCCATGGCCGCGCTGCTGGTAGCGCTGGTAGTGGTGCTGGCGGTGCGGCGGCGGCGGCTCGCGGCGCGCACAGGGTGATGTAGCGCTGTTCAGACTGTCGGGGATGTGGGCAGGGAAGACGTTAACTGCATTTTGTGCATACACCGGGCAGGATGGTGGCCTCATACGCATGTGATCGTGTCAAGTTGCGCAACTTGGTTCCTCGTCGGGGCGACGAAGTACTTAAAGAAGCACGGCCTGTCGATCGCATCTGGCAGGGGTGGGATCCTTGCCAACGTGCTTTGTCGAACGTCGTGCAGGGAGCGTCGTACACCTGGCCAGGTGAGGCCAATTCACGCGGAAAGCACATTTCGAAAGCATAGCCCATACACCACTTCGCACCAATCATTGTGGCTCAGTCAACGACTTCGCGGCGCGTCAAGAGCGCCGCCTCTGCATCCTTCTCTCGAACATCCGGATACTGTCGAGGTGTGTCCTTCGGGCTGCTTGGAGTGCTGCGTCATCTTTCCATGTGTCATTCGAGGTTGTCGCGAGCTCTGGGGCGCGTCGTCGGTTTGGAGAGTGGCGCGCCCGAATTTCGCGCGCGTTGACCCTACTCGAGCTATTGCTTCCTCCAACGGGATGTCCCTGACCGGAGCCCTCCTCTCCCGCTGCCTTAGCGGCCCGGAACAAAGAGGAGCGGCGGGATTGCGGGGGAAGTTATCCGAGGCGATCGTGGACCCGGTCAGCTCGCTGCGTGGACCCTGTTGGACCCAAGGGACGTCCAGGCGCATGTAGCTTGCGAAGAGGCGGCCACCTGGACCTCGTGACGTGCGGAGCCCGGGAGAGCATGCCGAGTCGCGCGGAGGCCAGAGGGGAGCGCGGAGCGGCCAGGATCATGCTCGTTGGCGATCGGAAGGAGCACGGAGCCGGACCTGGCACCCGGAGCGAGCCACTGTGGAAGGCGGGAGCGCTTGCGCCCGTGGACATACCTGACACGCACCACCGCCATCGTCCGCGCCCGCGGACCTGGTCTCCATGCTTCCTATTCACAGGAGCCCCCGTCCCAGAACCCAACGCCTGCGTGAGCTAGGCCGCCGGACGGCGTGCTGAGCCATGGCCACAACGCGTGTGTTCGTGGGCAACCTGCCCATGGACGTGCGCGACCGGGAGGTGGAGGACCTCTTCCACAAGTACGGCCGAATCCGCAACGTCGACCTCAAGGCAAGTTTAGGTTTGCGCCTGTAGCGTGCGAACATTATGCTCTAGCGGCTAGCAGACACGACGTGTCGTGCGTGACCAACCTTCCCCGACGTGTTTCTGCTTCGCAGGTTGGCCCTCGCCCTCCGGCCTTCGCCTTCGTTGAGGTAAGGTCGTTGCCTTGGCTCAACTGTGACGTTCGTTGCTGCAAAATTGATAGGGAATGCTGCAGGCAGCAGTCCCAGCCGAGCGTGACATGAAGGCTGCTGCCGGCCGCTGCCGTCATTAACTTATGTGCCCTATCCGGCACTGCCGCAGTTCGAGGACGAGCGCGACGCGCAGGACGCTGTCCGTGGCCGCGATGGCATCGAATTCCAGGGCCAGCGCCTGAGGGTGAGCACATGGGCCACGGGCCGGAACGTTAGCAGCCCGCTGCGTGGCTGGCCTGGCCCAAGTCTCATCATCGACTTGTCTCTGCGGCCTTCAGGTT
The DNA here is from genome assembly GCA_001662425.1 of Chlamydomonas sphaeroides. NCBI lineage: Eukaryota > Viridiplantae > Chlorophyta > Chlorophyceae > Chlamydomonadales > Chlamydomonadaceae > Chlamydomonas > Chlamydomonas sphaeroides. The sequence continues at coordinate 148,302 of BDDC01000006.1, forward strand.
GAGATTTCGCACGGCCGCCGCGGCGGTGCCTTCGGCGGTGGCGGTGGCTTCGGTGGTGGCGGTGGCGGTTACGGTGGTGGTGGCTACGGTGGCGGTGGCTACGGCGGTGGTGGCTACGGTGGTGGTGGCGGCGGCTACGGCGGTGGCGGCGGCTACGGTGGCGGTGGCGGTTATGGTGGTGGCGGTGGCGGTTACGGTGGCGGCGGCGGTGGCTACGGTGGCGGCGGCGGTGGCGGCGGTGTCAGCGGCAGCGCCCGCAGCCTGGGCCCTAACCCTTTCGGCCCCAGCCGCCGCACGGACTTCCGCGTCATCGTGACTGGGCTGCCCGTCAGCTGCTCGTGGCAGGACCTCAAGGACCACATGCGCCGCGCCGGCGAGGTCACCTTCTCCCAGGTGCGCGCCCCGTTGCGGCACGGTATGCGTCGCGTCATTTCCCTCACTGCGTGATGGCAGGCAGCCGACCGCAGCGCGGTATCCCACACCGCACCTTCACCAATCCGCTCACCCGCCTGCTTGCTGTGTTGTGTCCCACGGCAGGTGATGCGCGACGGGAAGGGCATGCTGGGCCTGATCGACTACGCCACCGGCCCCGACATGGAGCAGGCGCTGCGGAAGCTGGACAACAGCGAGTTCCGCAACCCCTATGACTCGTGAGATTGGGGCGAGGCTGGGACTGCTGGACTGGGATGGCCTTGTCATGGCTCCGGGATGCGGCGCTTGCACACGGCAGGGTGCATATGTATAAAGCTAGCTGTGAATGGCGTGTTGGCTGACTGCGCCGTTGCGTTGTTGTGGCGCCCAACGCAGGACCCGCATCCGCGTCAAGGAGGACCGTGGCGAGGGCGCCCCCGGCGCCCGCCGCGGCCGCAGCCGGAGCCGGTCGCGCTCGAAGTCCAAGTCGAAGAGCCGCTCGCGCTCGCGCTCGCGGTCGCGCAGCAAGAGCAAGAGCCGCTCGCGCAGCCCGCGCAAGTCGCGGTCGCCCAAGCGCAGCAAGTCGCGGTCGCCCAAGCGCAGCAAGTCGCGCAGCAAGAGCCGCAGCAAGTCGCGGTCCAAGAGCCGGTGAGCATGCGGCAGGGGTCCTGGCTGGGCGCGTCGAGCGCACGCCGGGCTGCTCCTTTCGTGACCCGCCTACCCGCCTGCTGTCCCTCGCCCCCAGGTCGCGCAGCCGCTCCCGCAGCCGCAGCCCGGCGCGCGACGAGGAGAAGAAGGAGGAGTGAGCGCGCGGGCGCAGCGGCTCGGCCGCCGCACGCCACAGCGTGGTCGTGCGCTGTAGTGCATGGCGCGCATGTGACCGCGCACACCGGGAAGTGTAAGCGCAGCCTGATGGGCTGCGGTAGTCGGACATGCAGTATCGGGACGGGCCAGGGGCTGATGTCCCCTTGGGCGGGTGCATGCGTGGGGACCCACTAGCCGAGGTGTCGAGCACATATGGGCGTGAAGGCGCGTTTGAAGGGTTGGGTTGCTGTGGCCCCCTTCGGAATGGTGGGCTGAGGGACAGCTGTGTCGCTGGCCTAGTGTAATAAGACGCCCGCCAGCCGAATGATACGGCACTAAGCCGCCCTCGTCTTTGTCTCGCACCTCAAACATTGCATTGGCTTGCGATCATTTGCACGAGACTCGTCAACACACAGCGCGCGGCACGAGCCACAATCAGGGGAGATCTCCCCTGGTCACAATTGAAGCACCATATTAAGGAGGCTGCTCACTTCGCAGCACACAGCAGCCTTCCTTCTGCGCGCGCCTGCCCTCCTAGCTGCCTGCGAAGCAAGCAGTGTGCGCACGCCCCTCCCCTGCTCGTCTTCCTGCCTGGCCCCCTCTCACCTTGATCCACGATGCAGCTCTCTCATATATGGCCTAGTACCAACATACCAGCAATCTCCGTGTACGCAGCCTCAGTCCTCTCTCCAGCGTCTTGCTCACAGTGCGGACGGGCGGCGCGAGCTGCCGTGCCCTGTGCCTTGTCCCCTCCTCCCCGCCGCCCGCCCACCGCACAAGAAAATGCCACCGCCCCAGCCAGCGCGGCCACACAACAGGGTGCCTCCTGCCCCCACACATCCCCTCAGTCGTCGGCCTCGAAGTGGTGGTGCTGCGCCTCCATCTTGTGGTGCGATACGTCGTGGTCGTGCGTCTGCTTGAGCCGGATCTTGCGGATCTCGGTCTCCACCCGGATGTACGTCCACTGGTAGCGCCGCCACACCTCTGCCAACGCCAGCACCAGCGCAACCGCGTTGTAGGACTGCGGGACAGCCGCAGGGACCCCGCGCGCGACTCAAGCTTACGTGAGATTTCCTGGGCTCCCTTCTAGGCTCCCCACACCGACCCAGACCCTGCGCCTGCCACAGAGAGCCACACGGAAGGGCGCATCCTGTGGCTGCATCCTCGACCCCACACGTGCTCGGCGCCGCAAACCGCAAGTTTCCCGCAGCTGGGCCAACGCCATGCCGCCTGGCATCCTCTTTTACTGTAGAACCAGCGTGTTATCCTCTTCACGGGGTCACAGCCCCGGGCCTCACCTCAGCGTGGCCCATCAGCCGGTGCGTCCACGCCAGGCGCAGCACCAGGTTGGACAGCGCCGCCCACACGTACCAGCGCCGCGGGTACAGGCTGTCCGACTTGAGCCCCGGCAGCCGCAGCACGCGCAGCACCGTGGTGGACCCTGGGAGGGACCCGGGATGGGTGGAGGCATGACAAGGGCGGACGCGGCATGTGAAAGCGAGCAGCGTGCACGGTGCACGCAGTGTCTTCGCAGCTGGGCACCAAGCTAAGCTCAAGCAAGCGGCGCCCGCCCGCTGCAGAGGCTACATCATCCACACGCCTCGTCGTCTCAGCGCAACCCGTGCGCCAAGCAGACCGGAGCCGGGGCATAGGGCCACACGGCGCCGGCGCCGCGCCCTGCCACGGCTGCTCACCCGGCTGCACCATCCACGGCATGTCCCAGTCCATCTCCAGGTCCCAGTAGAACGAGTAGAGCGAGTTGATGGTGGCCGCCGCCAGCCACCAGCGGTACAGGGGGAAGGGCCGGTCCGCCACATGTGCCTCGTGCTCCATGGCCGTCAGAACGAGCGCCGGGAAGGCGGTCGCGTACCTGCCCGCGCCGGGGCCAGGGCCAGGGCCGGGGCCAGGGGAGTCTCGCTTCTGGCAGGTACCAGGGGGCATCGGCCCGTTTGCTGTGTCTTCGTGTCGGTACATGCCGCGACGCGCCTCTGCGGGTGACTTACTTGAGGGCGTTGAGCAGCTGCGAGCGGTTGCCGGTGGCGCGGTACACCAGCAGGCACTGAATGAACCGGATGATGTAAGGCGCGCACAGCGACAGCAGCACCGGCAGCCCCAGCGGGTCCACCACGCGGTGCTCGCTGCCTTCCGAGGCCGCCGCCGTGGTCGAGGTGGTGGCCAGCGTCCACGTCAGCGCGGGGCCTGGCAGGCGGCGCGGGGGCAGGCGGCAGGCGGCAGGGGGAAGTCAGGTTGACGGGCGCGGCGGCCTGCCCTGGCCCTCGCCACGGCTGGCCCGTTCCGCTGCGGACCGTGCGAGGCGCCGACCCCGCATCGCCGCACAAGCGGTCCTGGCCAGCCGTGCAAGGTGCCGCCGCCCCACCCGACAGCATCAGCACGCCGGCCTTGGCCAGGTCGCCCGTGCTCTTGCTGAGCGAGCACATGATGTCGGCCATGAGGAAGTCGGCCCAAGTAACCTCCTGGAGGGGGGTAGGTGGGGAAGGCAGCAACTTGCCGCACACATCAGGCGGGCGCTGGCCACCGAGCCAGATCCCCAAAGGCGCCGACGCTGTGTACGATGCTGCGATGCCACTACCGGGCAGACCCGCAACACCGTGTGCGTATGTGCGCGTGTACAGGTCGATGCCACATCGCGGCCACGATGCGAGCTCTGAGCCCTGACCTGCACAGGCACCAGCACGCGCTGCAGCGTCTCCCCGAAGAACAGCCGCGACGGCTTGTACAGCATGTCCACGGGGGCCACCAGCAGCAGCCCCGAGAAGAAGTACATGACCAGCGGGCAGTAGTCGGCGATGCCGTAGGCGCCCAGCGCGCCCAGCGCCGCAAAGGCGGCCGCCAGCGAGCCGCAGGCCACGGTGAAGACCATGCAGATCTGCACCGGCAGAGGGAGCGGGAGAGCTGGGGCGGGAAGGGGGCAGGCAACCATGCGGCCATGGCGTGCAGGGGCACAACCGGGCTGTCCCGCGGGAACGGGAGGCGTGTTGGAGAGGTGGCATGGGCTGCTGCTTGGGTTCCGCGCCTAGGCCGCAGCGGGCGCTGTGGCGAGATGCTGCGGCGGCGGTGTGGGTTTCGTTCCGCCGGAGCGCAAGTCTGGCGGCGGCCTCACGCTGAAGCTGAAGGGTCATCAGCAGGAGCTGAGCGTACCTTCCCAGCACACCGTGTTGGGAAGGTACGCAGACCTGGGCGGTGGCGGGTGGCCCGCATCCGGCTTGACGGCGCACCTTGTAAACCCCAGACGCTGGCAGCAGTAGCTTCCGGTCTTTAGAGTCGAAGCACATCTCATACTCTATGGTCAGCGCGTGAAAGCGCTGCACGTTGTGGCCCCACAGCCACAGCGCCGCAACCAGCGGCAGCATGGGCTGGAAGTAGACCATCAACAGTTCCTGGACGGCCTTGTTGGCCCGAGGTGCGAAGAAGCCGATGACGGCTACGCAGCCCAGGCACCATAGCAGGGCGGCCTGGTGGAAGCGGGCGTGTGGCGGTGGGCCGGGCGAGTAAGGTGAGGGTGGGGCGTGTGTGTCGCCATAGCCGACTCCAGCTGGCTGCCCGCAACAGCCCGGCGCGACCCGTAGCAACTAGGAGCGCACCGCTACGCTCCAGTTCCGCTTGTGTGCACTGCCGCGAAGCATGGCGTCTGCGAAGCTGCGACGGCGGACAGCAAAGCAATGCTGCGTGCCCTGCCAACTCTCTGATCAGCCGCCCGATAGCCATCTACTATCGTAGAGACAGTACATATCGTTCTCTCTAGCCTGGTGCTATGATGGTTGTGCGCGGTAGCATGCGACGACTCGATCGACAGCTGGAGTGAACAGCGACGGCAAGATGTTCGGTCAAGTCAGCAAGCTTTTAAGCGATATAATGTCTCCCAATTGAGCTGAGGTTGGTCCGGCCCACTCCGCGGCCAACCGTGCCGAACGCTCCCTGCTGAGTCCCCTGCTGGCCTCCCGTGCACCAAGCGTGCTAGTCCCTCGTCCGTGTTCGGAATGCGCGCCGAGCCGCGTGCTTTTAATCGTAAGGCATGCGGATGGGCCTGGCGCATTTGATCTGCCGGCGCCCACACAGGCACCCTCGCGCACCATCGCGTGCGTGGTTTGGGCCAGGAGGTTCCTCCTGGTTTAGGCGGATGCGCTCCAGAACCATCGACATCACCTTGCACACCGCGCCAGCAAACCCGCTGCCAACCTTCAACGGCACGACGCCACACCTGCACTGTCCTGCCCCGCGCAAATTCCGTCCGCACCCCCAGTTGCTCCGCCTGCCCCTACCCACTGCCACCTGCTTGCCCTGCATTTGCCCCCTTCCCTCACCCACGCCCCGCCGCGCCCCCTACACCACCAACCGCCGCCCTCCTGCTGCCAGAGCGCTACTCGTCCTCGCCCACCTCCTCGCCCTCCTCCACATCGTCCGCCGCCGCTGCTGCCCCTCCTGCGGTCTTCTCCTTGTACGCCTTCATGGCCTCGGCGTACCGCACCTTGTCCTTTGCAGCCATCTCCTCGTACTGCGCCCTGTCCTCGGGCCCCATGGCCTTCCACCGTTCGCCCAGCACCTTGCCCACCTCGCCGAACGCGATGCCTGCGGCCGGACCGGCGGACGAGGCACACGCCGTGAGCGCACGCAAGGCACGCTTGCGGAAAGGAAGTAAGGAACCCGGCACCAGACTCACGGCCGCCGGTCCTGTCAATCTGGCTGACCCCCTTGCGAGCCTGAACCCAAGCCCTGCCCTCCCGATTATTGCCATAGCCTCGCACGCAGCCATAACGAACCGTACCACCCACGCCTTGCCATAGCCTCGCACGCACCTGGGTTATCTTGCTTGACCTTGTCGCGGTTGGAGTTGGAGAAGTACATGAAGGCGGACAGGTTCTTCTTGGGCGCGTTGGGGTCCTTCTTCTTGCGCTCCTTCTTGGCGGGCGGCCCGCCCTCGCCGGCCTCGCCGGCCTTGTCCTTCTTGCCCTTGGCCTTGGCCTTGGCCTTACCGCCGCTGCCGCCCTCGGCCGGAGCGTCGCCGTCGGGCTCGCGCTTGGTGGGCGTGGACTTCTCTGCGGCGCAACAGCATGGGAGGGCTCAGGCGATCGCAGCCCCCACCCAGACAGCGTGCTTGATACAGGTGCAAAGGTTTGGCTTGGATCTGTCAATCAATGCCCTGCTGCCCCTGCTGGTTGGCTGCAAATCGCGGCGGGCCCACCTTTAGCGGGCTTTTTGGCTGGCTTCTCCTCGCCGCCCTCGGCGCCCTCCTTCTTCCGCTTCTTCTTATTGAACACTTCGACCGGCACGCCTGGGGCCGTGCCGGGGGAGCGAGGGGTTCGGCGTTGGCAGGTACGACATTATGTTCGAAAGTTGACAAAGCCGCGAAGGCCAGCCCGCAGGTCAGCTAGCGAGTGGAAGGGGCAGCGGAGCGCATCGTGGCGCAGGGAAAGCACGCAGCCCCCACCTCACCTTCCTCCTCGATCATCTCCGCGTCGTCGTCCTCGTCAATGTCCTCGCTGCTCTCCGTGGCGCCCGCGGCGTCGAAGTCCTCGTCCTCGTCGTCCTCGTCGTCGTCCGCCTCGGCGGCCGCGCGTCGCATGCCTACGCATCGGCACACACGCGGCACCAGCGGGATGGGGGGCACCCGGTGCCAGTCAGCCGACAGCGCCACGCCGGGCCCCTGGAGCAGCACCCCTTGTGTGGCGTCGCAGCGGTGCCGACATCCGCGGCTGGATCGCCCGGTGCTCCACCCGCAGCCATGTCGCCATCCGGCCGCCACGCGCACCAGCCGTGGCAAGCCTCCCCCAACCACACACACGTGCAGGCACACACGCACGCAAACCCAAACGCGCACAAGCGCACGCAAACCAAGACCTCTAGGCAGGAGGCCGGGTGCCTCACCTGGGTCCATGTCGTCGTCCGCGTCCATGCCCAGGGCGGCGCCGCCCGGCCCGCGCTTGGCGTGTGCCAGGTTCTCGATGGGGATGCCCTTCTTGTTGATGAACTCAAACAGGTTGCCCCACTCGGAACGCTGGATGTTCCTGCAGGCGCCCCAGTGCCGCGCAGCCACAGCACGGCATGCCCCCGCACGTCATGCACGGGAGACGGGACGCGGCCTGCTGCGCGCGCGCAACCCGAAGCCGCCTGCCTCCCTTCCCCCCGTCCTTCCGTACCAGTACCACCGCTTTACAACCGCTACCAGACCTCCTCCTCACCTCACGTCTTTGCGCTCCCCTCTCGCCCCGCCCCGCCCAACCCCGCCCCGGTCCACCTGAACTGGTGCTCCGTGCCGCCCTTGAGCCGCACCACCAGGTCAAACGTGCGCACGCTGCTGCTCACGGCGCCGCTGCCCTGCCGCGCGAACTCGACGCTCTCAATGTCGTTGTCGGGAATGAGCAGCGGCGGCTTTTGGATGTAGAAGAAGCCGCGGTCGAGCGGGTAGAGCTGAGGGGGCGGGGGGCCAGGGGGGTCGGGGATGTGTCATGAAGTTGCGCACGGTGGGACGCACGTACCCGGGATGTAGGCTGGGAGGGACCGGCTTGCAGCATCGCCACGAGGCCGATTCGCGTGTCTCTCGCCTGTCACGCGTCAGCCGCGGGGTACCTCGCCCCACCTAGGAGCCCAGCACCACACCCAGCCGCCCGCTCGCCCTGCCACACCCCAGCCCCGCACCTGGCCGTCGTCCGCCTTGTATGAGCAGCGCACCGACACGCCGTTGTCGGCGGCGTTTCGGAAGTGGCCTGGCCGCGTGATGCGCGCCCCCGACAGCCCGCGCAGCAGCTTGGCGAACACCTCGTGCACGGGGCCGCTCATCTCGGTGGACAGCTTGCCGCCGTTCTGCGGGCGAGGGAGCGGCAGGATAGATATGGCAATGACACCCTTGCCTTGACATGCTTGCGCCACGGCCCGGTGCCAACGGGCGAGGCTGAGCGCCTGATACAACCGCAGTGTATTCAAGTGTTAGGTAAAGACGCATTGTATGTTTGCGTCCACGCCCAAGACCGTCCGCGACCGGTGGTTGCCGCGCCCTTTCACTGTCAGCCCGCAACGCCATGCAGCGGGGCTCGCCTTCTCGTTCTTGGCCGCGAGCGCCTCCTCCGTCATGTCCAGCTCCACGGTGATGTCGTCGTCGGTGGGGAACTGGCACAGCAGGTGCGCGTAGTAGGTCTGGGCAGGGGTTGGGGAGGCGGGTGATGGCGGAGCGGGGCGGGGCAGCGAAGGGCGTAAGCTCGCTGCTCGGCACGCTGCTGTGCGTCGCAGGCGGCGTCGCTGCAGGCCCGCGCCTGGCCTCTGAAGGTTGCTGCTCCGGCTGCCCATCATCTCAGGTGTGCGCCTGCCTGTGGCTGGCTCTGTAGGCTCGGGATCTTTGGCCAAGCGACCAGCAACCCCTGGTGCACAGCATGGTGCACGCCCCTAGCTATGGAGGTACTACAAGCGCCCAGGAACTGGCCGAGGAAAGTGGACAGCAGAAAGACCGAAGCGACAGGCCCCGTGCCCGCACCTGGCCCTTGCGGATGGGCGGGTCGAGCGAGATGACGACCAGCGTGTGGGGCGTGTTGTGCTTTGGCAGGATGAAGAGGCGCTGGATGGAGGTGAAGCGGACCTTGAAGTCTTGGGACTGGCGGGGTCGGGGTTGAAGTAGGCGGGCAGCAGGGGTGGGTTGTGAGCTAGGACGCGGAGCAAGAAAGCGCATGGCACGCAAGACGAGCAGACGGCGGCCCCCAAGACCCAGCGTCGTGAGGGTGGGCATAGAGGGCCGTCCGGGTGTCGTGTTGGTGCGCAACCACTGCCGGGCGTCAACCGCCACGGGCCGCCGCTTTTCTCACAAGGCCACCTCTTCCCCTCTTTGCCTCGTCTCCCGCTGACCCGACCCTTCCTGCCTTTCTCCCTCCTCTGCCCCACATCACCAACGTGGCCCCCGGCTGCAGGCAGGCCCTCCCATCTCCCCCCACATCACAGTGCGCTTTACTCCTCGAACCTCCTCACCCGCCTGCCCCCCTCCTGCACCCCACGTCACCCACCTGGCCCCCCAGCTGCAGGTAGCCCAGGTGCATCTCCACCTCGAAGCGGCCGCGGGGCGCCAGGATGCCGACCTGGCCACCAGGCAGGGGGCAGGGGGGAAAGGGCGGAAGGGGGGTTGGTGTCGCGGCACACGGCAGGCCAGTCACGTGTCGGACAGCGAGAGGAGCCACATGCCCAGGCGCAGGGACCCACGAGGCATGGCCCACACACAGCCCCTGGACACTGCCTCGGGCCCTGGGGACAGCGGCCTGGGGCCACGGCGCATCCTGGGCCTGGCCGCCGCAGGCGGGGGGCGGGGGCCGGGCTGCCGCAAGCCCTGCCTGGGCTCTTCCGCAGGGCTGCCCTGACTGCTAGTGCCCAGTGCCCCCCGACCGGCCTTGGCCCCGCCCGCTCGCGCCGGCTCTGGGCCCTCAGCCCTGCTCCCCGCCCCGGGCACACCACGTCCGCCAACCTGCACACTTGCTCATTCGTTTGACGCTCATTTAGGCCACATGTCGCAGCGCACGTACGACGGAAAACCCGGCAAACCAGGCAAACCACCTCCGGCCCCAACCTCCGGCCCAAATCTCACCTCCTGGAATACGCACACCGGCTCGTCGGCGGCCGCCGCCTCCGTGTCCGCGTGCGGCAGCAGCGCGTCCAGCAGCACCTGCGAGGCGAGGGCGCCAGGGGCGGCCTTGACCCACGGCTGTGTGCGGTTTGCGGGCATCCTTGTTGACGGGCGACCATCGGCGGTCGCGCGGCAAGCGCTGCCGTCCTGCCTCGGTGGCGCCTCTGCTGGCCTGCCGCCGCCAGGCGGCCTCTTCCCCTTCCCCTTGCACAGCCGAAAGCATGCCCCGCTTTGCGCATGCCAGTCCGTACATAGGCCGGTCACGCCACGCGGCCACGGCTCTGCACACCGCCCTCACCAGCACCTCCCTCCCCGGACACTCGCCTCCCTGACCCTGCCACATCAACCCGTGCGCCCTCGGCTGCCGGCACCTCAAGGCCCTGCACCCTCCCCGGCCCCTTTGCTATTGCCCTGCCCCCACCACCCACACGCCCACCTCCAACCCAAAACAACGTCCTACCCCTGGGCCAACACCTCCCCGCCCGGGCCCACGCGCCGGGTGCACCACCCCGGACCCTGCACTCCCGGAAGCCCACACCAGTCCCAGCTGCACCACCACCACCATCACCACCAACCCGCCGACCCACCTTGGCGGGCGGCACCTCCTCGCCCTGCGCCGGAAACTCCTCGCAGCCGGGCGGCACGCAGAAGGCCAGCTCCGTGAGCATGTCCTCCGCCACCTCGGCCCCCGAGTCGTCCACGTGCAGCTCCAGCATCACGTCATCCTGGAGGGCACGGCGCGGGCGCAGGGTCCCGCCGGCACGTGATGCATGCATCAAATCACGATGACTATGTGCGCTGTTGGGCGGACTGTTGCAGGCCTGGCGACCTCCCGCAGGGGTTTGCTGCGGGGCTCCGATAGCGCAGGCGCGCGTACTGTGGCTGTGTGCCCTATGAGGCGTGTTGTGCTGGCGGCAAGGGCGGCTGGCGCCGTCACAACTCCATCCGTGGCACCTGCACCGGCCGAGGCGGACCCAGGGGCCCACTGCCGCAAGCGCGGGCCGGCCAGCACAGCTTGACTGGAGCACTCCGCCGCCTGCTAGTCAGGTCGCCCGCGCTCCAGCTGCAGCTCCTGCTCAGCTCCGCCGGATGGCCATTGCTCCCCGTCCCGCTGTGCGCACGGCCCGCTGGCGTCTCGCCGCGAGAGACGCCGGCGACACGGCTGCTCCGAGACGCTGCTGGTCACCGGCAGTGGGGCTCCGCTGCTCGCACCTTGTTCTGCTGGGCCGTGCACACGTCCGGCAGCGGCAGCTCGAACGCCAGCTTGCCGGCCACCAGGAACGACAGCGAGGCGCCCCGCAGCTTGATCGCGCCCCAGTTGTGGCCGTTGGTGGACAGCGCCTCCTCCGCCACGCCGTCCAGCGCTAGCGTGTTGCGGGCATAGCCCTGGATGGCGTCCAGGTCCTGCACCGGCGAGGGGGCCCGAGTGAGGCTGGGCGCGCCGGCGCTGGCTACCGCCGGGTCCGCATGTTGCCCCGTACCGTGTGAGACGTGGGGGCTGCCTGGCCCATGCCTGCCCCGCACGTTGGCCCGTCCCGTGCCACCCCAGGGGGCTGGGCCTGCCCCAGCTGGCTCCCGCCGGCCCGCCGGCCCCGCACCTTGTCCCTGAAGCCCAGAAAGTTGACCGTGGCCCCGCCTTTTCTCCGCACGCTCAGCTGGCACCCGCGCGGCACCTTCGTCCACGCGAGGCTGTCGATTTCGTCCTTCTTCACCTCTATCAACTTGCTGCCGTGCTTACGGCGCCAGGAGAAGCCCCCAGGCGTCAGCTTGAGCTGGCCCGACGACTGCGGCAGTAGCGAGAGCGCGGCCTTGGCACGAGAGCAGGCGCGCCGAAAATGCGCAGCCGGCCAAGTATGCTCACCACACCACCGCGGCTGCCCAGCCATATCTCGCCAAACGCCTGAACGCCCTCAGCCATCCTGGCCGGCTGGAGGGCCCGACTCGCGCCGCGAGTGTACCAGGATCTTCGCGCCGCTCTTCAAACGTAGCAAACTATGACGGTAACAACGAGCGTTTTGTAGAAGTGCGGTGCGGTTGATAGCGGGGAAAGCGACTGGATTGAAATGGCGCGCGATCGCAGGGTTGAATGTTGTCAAGTTCAAGTTGCAGAGCTTCAACCCTTGTGCCCCAGTTGCCGACGATGCAAGCGTATTGCACAACTATTGCTGCTCTATTGAAGCCTTTCAGGCTGTCACACACGAACCCTGGCACTCACGGAATGCACATGCCGAGGCAGCGGCGCCGCAGTGCACACACGCCAGCAGCTCTTACGGCGCGGGTCACCCAGGGGTAGCATGCACGATTGAGGTCACATTTTCGGTTACCCTTTCAACACCTCCGTGCTCGCCTCAGCGCAGCGAGGAGCTACCGTAGTCCTCCAAAGAAAGCGAAAATACGTCGTATGCGGCCATCCTGCGTCATGAAAGCCTGCGGGCCCCGAGCACCGCGCCTCCTACCCTGAGCCACCAGAGGCGGGGCCAGCCCGCACTCTCTTGCCAACTCTCCTTCCGCATGCCATGGGCCTCATCCGCGCGCATGGGGGCAGGAACATCCCACTTCTCCTACAGCGCCGCTCGGCTTTGCCCCAACACCTCCCGTCTTTCAACGCCGCCGCGCCTGCGCCTCAGCCCGTCTTGCCCAGTCCGCACCCACACCGCCTCCTCCCCTAGTCGGTCTTGATGGGCACCGTCAGCTGCGCCGTGGCCAGGTCGTTGATGCGCGGGTAGATGGCCCGCTCGTCCAGCTGAGCCTGCGCCCACAGCAGCAGCTTGAGCAGCAGCGGCAGCCGCGGCTCGCGCTCCTGGGCCTGCGGGAGGCAGGCACGGGCGGGCGAGCGTGGGGTCGCACGCCGGCAGGCGCACGCGGGTTTGCCTAGGGAGGTTTCAGGGCCCATGGCCCGGCGGCAGCACCGGCAATCCCGGGGGCGCGCCCACCTGAGAGGCCAGGATGGCTGCGTTGAGCTCGGAGGCCGTCTTCTGGCGCTGCGCCACCTCCATCAGGTCAGCCACGGGGCTGGCCTTGGTGTCGTCGAACGCCAGCAGCGCCACGGTGCGCTCTGGCAGTAGGGTCAGGGTGGGGTTGGAGGGTCGGGGCAGCGGAGCAGGGCAGGCGACGGGGGGCACCAGGAGCGGCGCGAGCCAAGCGGGCAGCCGGCTGGCCTTCGATGACACATGGGAGCAGCTGCCGTGCCCAGCCGCCGCCGTTCCGTGCTGGCCTACGCCACCTGATGTTCGCTGGGGCCAACGAGATTACCGCACCCTCCGCTGCACCTTCTTGGCCTCAGAGTCCGGTGCGCAGCTTCATTGACCCCGACTCCGGCCCGCACCCAGCACCTCCGGACCTCAGGGCCCTGTGCCCATCGCGGCGCCTCAAGGTCTGCCGACCGGCCGCTGGTTCCGAATTTCTCCGGACGATGAGCAGCGCCGACCGTGCTGTCCTGCCCGAAACCCCGACGCCGGCAACGGTCCCACGACGCCAGCGGCTCTCACCCAGCTCCTCCAGGAAGCCAGGGTTCTCCTCGGCAAGCGGCGCCAGGTACTCCTGCGCAAAGTCCAGCGCCGCCTCTACGCTGCCGCCACGGATCAGCTCGATAAGCCGCTGCTGCTGCAGATGGAAGAACAGCTGGGGCTGCGACTCGAGGATCTGGGACGTGACAGGAGGGAACAGGAGGGGCGGAGGGGGGGCGTGCGACTGAGTAGTTTCCGGCAAGGCGCAGGGCCCCAACCCAAGCCACATCGCCCAAGCAGCCACTCGTGAGATATGACGCCATACGTCCCCGGCCCATGCCTCCAGCCCTGCGACAAGCGCACCTCTGGGGCCAGCCTCACGCCTCCAGGGAACGGCCCGCAGCCCCAGGCCCCAGCCGTCAACACAGCCCCACGCCCCAGCCCTCGACCCCATCCCCACCTCCGGGTCTAGGTCGTTGACCCGCTCCATGGCCCCCTCCACATCGCCGCCTGTGACCGCCCTCCGGACCTCCATGCGGTCCGTAATGGCGTCCAGGTTGACGCCAGGTGGGGTGCCGCTCTCGGATTCAAACATGCGGGCCGCCTCTACGTAGCCCTGCCCGCTCGGAGGACGGCGGTGCGGGTTCAGGGCTACCGGTACTTAAGACAGCCATGGGGTCGACCTTGCGACCGCAAGGGCCCAGCGCCGTGCCCCACGCCCCTGACCCCCCCCCCAACTCCCCCCTCCAACGCCATCTTCGCTGTGCGCTGCATTGTCGGCGCGCACCTCCGTGACAAGGAAGTTCATGATAACCCGGTTGATGTCCTCCTTGGCGACCTTCACGCTCGTAAGCTTTTGCTCCCATGTTTCAAGAGGTATAGTCTTCTTGGAGCCCGCCTGAAGCCGTGCCAGCACGCGTCAGCGCGAGCTGCCGTGAGTGTAGCCCTAGCGGCATTTTCGCTCACCTCGCCCCGCCCCATCGCCACCTAAGGTTGAAGAGAACCTGTCAGTCTGGCACGTCGTTGATTGTGGGTGTGACAGAGCTCGCGGGGAGAATACGCGTCAGCACAGGGGAGCAATCGCGCGCACGCTGATGTGGATTATGTTGTGCGCAAATGTTTAACTAGTAATATCTGGGGCTCGACTGAGGGTCCTGCAGCATTGGGATGCATGGGATTTCGGGCGGGCAAAGCTGTCGGTGCTTCTCGCCGCGCTCAGGACGCCCTACCAGCACCACCTGCACCCAAGAAAGTAACATTCTACGCGACGTGAAACTCTGAACGCTGCCGATACGACAGCCGAGCACATTGGAGCGTTCGCTTGTGCTCATGCCCGGGCCAGCGCGTGCCACAGTGAGCCGCAATACAACATAAGTACTCCTTATATCGACCCCTTGCTTGCGTCGGCACCTCACTGTGCATCGTTCGTGCGGCGATAAGGACGTCCGGCCTGCTCGCGCGGGACCATGCCCACGCCGTCGCTGTTCGAGTATGTAGCGTCAAAGAATGAGGAGCCGCCGGCGACGCCTGAGGAGGTGAGTGTGCACTGACACGCACCAAGAGCTGCGGCTTGTGTTGCGACATCGCTGTCAGCCCACGCCACACTCGACGCTCCTGCACAGCTCGAGTTCCTGGCGGAGCAGGAGCGCGTCATCGTGATTCCCAACTTCAGCCTACAGACGCCGAACAGCATGCTGCCGTGCATAGAGGTGCGACCACGTCAGGGCCGCGCCACGGGGCGGCGCCCACCCGCTCGCCCGCACGCTGGTGGCCCCCAGCACAACACGCACCCAATTACCTCTGAAGGCCCCTGTGCTACCCGCAGAAGTCATACGGCCCGTTCCGACCCAACATCCCGCTGGAAATCCCCCTCTACCTGGCGCTGTCGCTGCACCGGAGAGGCAAATGCCGCATCCAGCCGCCCGACTGGATGGCCAAGGACCGGCTCAAGGGTGGGGCACGGGCATATCTGCGGTCCCCAACGCACGCGCAGCTCAGCCCACACCTCCGCGCTGCAGCAGCTAGCCCTTGCCTGCTGCCCTTCACTGGCGCCAAGGGCCCCCAAGGACACACGCTCGCGCACGCGCTCATGCTCAAGCCCAGGGCGCGTCGTCCGTTTCGCGGCCCAGTCGACACGCCGCCACCACCGCGGCCCGCCCTCCGACCTGCTGCTGGCGCCCCCCTGGCCCGCGCGCCCGCCCCGCGCAGCCCTGCTGGACGAGGAGCGCACCATCCCGCAGTACTTCCAGCCCGTGCCCACCTACTTCGTGGAGGTCAGCAAGATGCTGTTCATGGAGGCGCCCGTGATCTTTGGATCCAACGACGAGGTCGTCGAGGTGCGGCGGATCCAGCCTGGGTGCGGCGGATCCAGCCTGGGTGCGGCGGATCCAGCCTGGGTGCGGCGGAGCCCTGTGGCTGGCCTCGCATGCTTTCCGGCCGGGGCGGGCCGAGCAGCCGCGCGGCTGTCCGCGGCGCAACGCGGAGGGCTGCGTTGCGGTTGACACGCGCTCGTAGGATGCTGGCGCTTGCAGGGCAGGCGCTGCTCGGAGGCTGCAGCTGGCGCCCAGCTGCATCATCGCACTGCCGCAGCCGCCGTGCCGGCAACCCCACCCGCCCTCTGCGTCTTGCACGCCGCAGCTCCAGGAGCTGGTGGAGGAGCTGCGCAAGGTGCGAGACAACAAGATCCTGGACGGCCTCAGAAAGGTGCGCGCCGGTGTCGCGGCACGCAGCACCGCCACAGTGGGGTGGCAGCGGCGTGCAGCGTGGCACCGAGCGCCTGGCCCGCCTGCCAGCCAGCGCATGCGGGGCCGCCCTGGCCCTGCACCGGCGGACACGCATACGGGCATCCAGCACCTCTGGCGGTGCTATGCTGCGTGTCTGTGTACGGCAGCTGGCAGCCCAGGGCAGGGGCACCGTCGGCCCCCCAGGCCCGTTCCGCCGATCCTGTCCATAGGCCAGGGCTGGGCGCGGCCTGGCGCGAAACCCGGCCCGGGCCCTGTCCGGGCACATGTGCAGGTGTCGGGCCCGTCAGGGCGGGCGCCTCGACCCTTGTGTAGAGGCACCCATCCAGGAGCGCCTCGCTCAGGGGCCCCTGGCCTGGCCTCGAGGGCCTGCTCGAGGAGGTGCCGCTGCGCGTCGCTGCTGGCAGCCAGCGTGGGCCGCCGCGCGGCGCCTGGGGCCATGAGGGGCTCCTGCCCAAAGGCCAAGGCTGAGCGCGGCCCGGCCCCGTGCGCGCAGGTGTCGGGGCCCATCACGGTCAAGCTGAACAACCTGTCAGCGTTCGAGACCAACAAGATCCGGCTGCTGTTCGAGAGCTCGCTCAACATGTGGCACCAGCTGGCCAGGGTGCGGCGGGCAGCAGGGCTGCGGGGCGGGGCGGGGCGCAGTGGGCAGCAGGCTGGGGGCGGGGATGTCAGGTGGCTGGCGGCGCGGGGCCGTCGGTGTGCATGAAGGTGCTACCTGCCTACGTGTCGTGTGCCTGCCTCGCCCATGTGCCGTCGCGCCGCCCTCGCCCATCCCGCCATCAAACAACAGAACGACAAGGCCTGGCAGGACGCCAACGTTGCGGGCAGCATGGCGGACACGCCCGCCACTATTTGAGGAGCTCGCACGGGGGCATGCGCGCCTGCCGCGGTGCGGCAAGGCCGGGACCCAGAGAGACAGAGCAGGCGTGCGGGTGCGGGCGGGTGCGGTACGTGGGTTACTGGCGAGGGCTTCCAGACACCACGGCACTGCGTACGGTACGGACGGCTGCATACGGCGCTGCGCGACGGACTTGCGGCCGGTCAAGCGGACCGGACATATCTACCGGTTTGTGCGGCCGGGCGCGCGGCGCGGCGCGGCCGGACAGGTTTTACCGGTTTGGTAGGCGGCAGGTTGGTCCGCGGCGCGGCCTTGCCCCTCCCGCTATCCTACGTGCGTGGCGAAGGCATGGTGGCAGGGCGCTGCTGGCATGCGGTGGCGGCGCCCGGAGCCATGACCCCGCGCGAGAGTGCGGGTGCGCCCGACCAGATAGGGTGTGGGGCGCTGTCAGCCACGCAGGGGGTGTGGGGGCTGGACCAGGGGGCTACGATGAGTGCTGGCAGTAGTTGTGCATTATAAGCTGCGGCAGTGCGGCAGCATAGCAGGGTGCAGGGTGCGCTGCGCAGTAGCATGAGGCTGCTGTGTGCTGCTGTGTCCCGAAGGTGCCGAACGAACAGTGCGGTGGGTTCGGGTTTGGGGCGAAAGGCGGTGCGCGGAAGCACGGGCGCAGTCCATGGCGTGTGATGCGGCGGCGGGACGGCAGGTGCTGGGGTGGACGTGGACTTGCTTACGAGGGCTACGGCCTGCAGGGGCAGCACCTTGCGTGAAATCCGCAACCCGTGGCACCCCTTCCAAGCGCCGCCGCCCGATCCCAGTCAGTCTGCCAGTCCGCCGGGGGCAAGGAGCTCAGGGACACAACAGAGGAAACCCCAGCAACCAGAGACCAACGAGTGCCACATACAGCAGTACATACAGTCCTGGGTAAACAATGACGCTCGTCAGTGAAGCGATGGGTAGATGGCACGCAGGTCTATCGCTCCTGGCGCGCTGCCCCTGCACGCTAGCTCTGACTGCCCGGCCCCTGCATGGCCCCGCACCGCTCCCGCTAGCTAGCGAGCTGATGAGTACAAATAAAGACACTACACACATGCGCCGCGCCGCTGCTTGATTGCACACCCTTACGGAACCATCTTGCAGTGCTGACAAGCAATGTCAACTTTGGCCGCGCACGCACGCAGGGCAATGGATCCCGCCTGCACCACAGGCGATGGACAGCTGCAGCAGCGGCACCTGCCTGCCTACGCACCTACCTCACGTCACCCGCGGCCCGCCGTGCGTGGTCCCCGGTGCGCCGCCTACACACACACGTGGTCACGTGCTTACTATATGTTACCTATTTTTGCACACACACGCCCCCAGTACAGCTCATTACTGGTCCATTGGGCCGCCCCTGGCAGGCACACTTCTTCGCTACATCTCGCCCGCTGCCACCGCCACCGGCCGTCCGTCCTGCAGCCGCGCCTGAACCCACTCGTGCACCGGGCCGTATGTGGAGCCGTAGGCCATGGGGTCCCCCGCGCGGCTGGTACATAGACCCACGGCAGTCCAATGCGGTCTACGTACTGAGGTAGGTCGGGGACCAATGCGTGGGGCGGGACGGTAGGTGTCGGCATCGGTGGCTGGGCTTGCGTTGCATGCGACTTGAGGCATGACCTGAGGGGCATAGACTGGGGTGACCGATCGACCAATAGATTATTCGGGGAAGTAAGCCCAAAGAATTCCCGTGTGTACGTCCTGCAATATGTTTTGCGCAGCACGAATGTAAAGTGGAGTTGGCATTGCTGTAAGCGCGCACCTGTAACTCCTGGTTTGCCACTCCGCCGCCTCCCATGGCAATCACTCCCTTCAGCAGGCGAACACCGTTGGTGTCCCTGCGAGGTGCACCGACCGTGCTCTAGCGCTCTGGCTTGGCACAGCCAGCAAAGGAACGGCGCTAAGCTGCGTGCGGGCCCCACGGCTTGAGCCTGGCGCGAACGAGGGTGTGCACGTACGCAGCTGCTGGGCAGACCTACCGGTTCACGAGCTCCGGTGCCAGGTAGATGCGCGAGCCGCCCACGGGCATGCCTGTGGTCGCACATACAATAGCGGAAATGTGTCCGTGCAGGGTGATGTTGGGGTTCCTGGGCTAGTACCATCCGCTTGGGTCGGTTTGGTGTGATCATGCTGGCCAGAGCCGAGCCTGGCCGGGGTAGGTCGCGTTGAGCATGGCAGGACCAGGTGTGGCAGATTGGCGCAGCGCAGCGCGGCGGCGTCACGTACGGTGACATGCATGTCGGTATTGCAGTAAATGGCACGCCTGCACGCACGCATAACGGAGGCTGCGCGAGCAAGGCCACCGGCCTGCTGGCTGGGCCCGTGGATTGCGCGCTGCAACGAGCGCGAGCCCTACCCACCATTGCGCGTGCCCCCATACAGCACGGCGCCGTCCTCGAGCTGCTGCTCGGGCACGAAGTGGTACTGCGTGTGCGAGTCGGGCGTGCCGGCGGACTGCACCGCCAGCAGGTCGGCTCCGTGCTCCTCCTGCAGCCGCTTCATGATCCAGCCCAGGTCCGGCGCATCCCGCCGGGCGATGTCGCCACCGTAAATGGCGAGCCAGCGCTGGCCGGGGCGGAGCGCCGACTTGATGCGGGTAAGGTGGGGCTCCAGCGCGCAGAGGACCTCGTCCGTGTTTGCATAGCGAGCGCGTTCGCCATAGCCAAGGAACAGGTACGCCTGCATGCAGCGTTCGTTGATAGGAACGGAGTCTCGGCTGAGTGCTTACGCTAGCTACACGCAGCAGCAGCAGCTAGCGGCGACAACCATACATGTATGTTCACCTGCTGTGGATATTCCTCCACTGCAGAGAGTAATTCTTGTAGCGAAACCAGGCTCTTGCTCATTCTTGTCACTTGTAGTAGTGGGTATGGGCGCCGGCGCGAATGCAGAACAGCAAATAGCCAGTAGTAAAAACGAAACGAACTTGTTTTGCTCGCTTGTCGCCACGCACGTAGCCGGTGCTTAATAGATTAACTGCGCAGGTAGAGATTTATATTGCATTTGACAACCAACTAATAAACCAACCACGTACCTTATTTGGCAATACGAAGCAAGGAAGGAACGTGCGAATCGCGAACGTGGCCAATAGACATTTAGATGCTCGTAAGCAAACGCGATGGAGCAAGGCAGGCGGCGTATGTATGCATGGCGACGATACGTACGGACCGACACTGCAACAGCCGCCACTAACCCTGATGACTTGCCTCCGCTTTTGGCTGGCCCCTCTACTTACTCTACTGAACCACCTGCAATCGAGCACCGCGCACCACAATACATGGCCGTTCGCAGGAAGGACCTGCGGCTCACCATGAGGCCCCGCGCACCTGCGGGTGCCCCATGTTGCCCCACTTGTACGCGCGTCCTGATCAGGAGGCAGGGGCCGTGTGGCGTGCACAAGCCAAATGAACAAGCGACCCACACAACGTTGCCCAAACACCAGAAACGCCTACACGCCACCTCAACACGTACGGCCGCGACGGCGGACTCTGCTGTAGCAAGGAGTGGACGTAATATAGCGTCAGGACATGTCAAATAATAATAAAGTCATGCTGGCGCCGTACAATCAATGCTGCTGCGCATAGTAAGTGCTCTCGAGCGCTTTACGGATTGACACCGGACTGAACCTGTAAAAGGAAGCACAATATTCAGCTATCAGCGGGCGGCGACACGTGCAGCAGCTCAGGGCCGGCAGGCCAACACGTCTTAAACAGGCGGGTCCGCTTACTTAAGCTTGGCGTGCTGGACCAGCAGGTCATCAAGCAGCGACTCGCTCAAGAAATCATCACAAGCTTCATTTTACGTTATCCTGCCTTGCTTGGCTGCGTGCTGAAACACGTGTTTCCACTTCTGATCTGTTTTGTGCGTCGCTATGTGCTTTCTTCTGCCCCAAAGCTACCAAACAAGTTGCCGGCAAGCAACTCAACGTAACGCAGCTGCAACAGGGCGGGTATGCTGCATCAATACATGGATCCGGCATGTCGGAAGTCAGACACGCACGTCAAAGTCATGCCGTACAGTTAGTAGTGGTTCCGCGAGGATAAAGCGCTCCCGAGCGGCTCTGCCGTCTCAGAACTACGCACCCCTCTTACATTTACGCACTTCACAGTTGTCAGCAACTATGCACGGTCGCAGGGGCGAGCTGCTTATTATCGCCTCGTGCCCGGGGGATGCGCACCCCGGAAAGCTGCACACCCGCTTCTCCAAGTATAACGGGGTCTGGTGTCCTTCATTCCAGTCCAGTACAGCAGCACCTTCTTCTCGAACAACTGGAAGACCTGGTGGGAGAAGTACCTGGCCCGTGCCGTCAACAAGGCGCGCTCCGACGACTCCATTCGCGTCTGCAAGATCGTGGCCATTCGCGGTGGCGGCGATGGCTGCGCTACCGAGCGAAAGGAGCTCAAGGCCAAGTTTGGTGCCATCAAGTCCCTGGAGAATGGCTTCGCCAGCTTTGGCCTGCTCGACATCATGATTCCCGGCATGGGCAATCTGATGAGCGCGCTGCTGGGCAGCAGCACTCCGCTGCAGTACGTCGAGGCCGACGCGGACGATGTCGAGGACTACATCCTACGGAAGTCCGATTCGCTGTGAAGTGGCTATGCATCACGGGGCGCTGCGTCCGAGCAGCTCTGCTGGCAACTCACATGTCAGGTCTGAAGAAGGCTGAAAGGGGCTGCGCTGTGCTGCAGGACGAAGTTGCAGACATGCATGCTGCGGTTGATTGGTGTAATTGGTGCTGCTGGTTGGGACGAATGGCGCGCGCGCCATGTTAGCTAGCCAAGTCTGCCCGACTTGCACTGGTGTGAGCAGGCTGTGCAAGTTGATATTAATGGGCACGCGGACACGTTGAAATATGCATGCATAAGCATGCGCGCAATTTTGTTTGACGAATGTCGGCCGCCGGTTATGTACATGGGCCTCGCTCGGGGTTGTAAGCCGCCGCGCGCCATGCCCCCGGCGTGCCTGCGCTTGTGGGCGGCACCACGCGGCGCCAAAAGATGCCCCCCATTATAGGGCGCGGCGGGCCCCACTCGCACGCCCGATGGTCTTGGAAGTAAGCGTGTAACAAGTGAAGTAAGCTGCTTGGCCCCCCCGCCCTGCGCCAAGAGACTTTGAGCTAGCTCCCAGTCTAGGCATGCAGCGCCACCTTGATCAACATATCCGTACGCCACTCGCCACCCGCTGCCACCCTGAGAACGCTTCAACCTGTCAGATTGCTTCGTACATCGTTTTGACGCGGCGGGGAAGCGGGCATTCAAGTCGCGTCATGATTTGGCTGCCCAGTGGGCGCCAGCAGGCCCAAGCAAGACAAGGATGGGCAGGCCGCCTGCACGGTCGCCGCACCGCGTCCCAGGTAGCTAGCGCAGCTGCTGGGCACACAAGCTCGCTGGCACACTGCAATGGCTGAATAAGTTGTAAGAGACGTCATACGTTGTTGGCTTGGCAGGCATGATCGAGCATCGACCTCAACTGGACGGAGGCAGTAGCGCCACATATCCAATGATGTCCCCACCAGCGATCAGAAGACCTCCCCAGACAGAGTACCCTGCAACAGTTCTCTAAGGCGTCACACTTTGCTCGACTACATGTGACACACTCCGCGGCTTGAACGCTGCGATCCATGTCAGCCCATATTCTTCTTCTTGGGAGGGCTGGGAGAGCGCCGCGGCGGCGCTGACGGCCGTGGAGGTTGTGCAGGGCTTGGTGGCGACCTAGGCTGGGGTGGCGGCGACCTGGGGGAGGGCGGTCGCCGTGTTGGCTTTGGCGAGGGCGGTGGTGGTGGTGGCGACGGCGGCTCGGGCGAGGGTGGTGCCAGCGGCGGGGACGGCGGCTCGGGCGACGGAGGTGCCGGCGGCGGCGACGGCGGCTCGGGCGAGGGCGGTGCCAGCGGCGGCGACGGCGGCTCTGGCGACGGGGGTGCCAGCGGCGGCGACGGCGGCTCGGGCGAGGGCGGTGCCAGCGGCGGCGACGGCGGCTCGGGCGAGGGCGGTGCCAGCGGCGGCGACGGCGGCTGGGGCGACGGAGGTGCCAGCGGCGGCAAGGGCGGCTGGGGCGAGGGAGGTGCCGGCGGCGGGGACGGCGGCTCTGGCGACGGGGGTGCCAGCGGCGGCGACGGCGGCTGGGGCGAGGGAGGTGCCAGCGGCGGCGACGGCGGCTCGGGCGAGGGCGGTGCCAGCGGCGGAGACGGCGGCTCGGGCGACGGAGGTGCCAGCGGCGGGGACGGCGGCTCGGGCGACGAAGGTGCCGGCGGCGGGGACGGCGGCTCGGGCGACGGAGGTGCCGGCGGCGGCGAGGGCGGCTGGGGCGAGGGCGGTGCCAGCGGCGGCGAGGGCGGCTGGGGCGAGGGAGTTGCTGACAGCTGTGAGGATGGCGTTGTAGGGTATGCGGGGGGTGGAGCTACAACCAAGACTACCGGCGCCGGAGGTTGCGGAGATGCAGGCAAGGTGGATGCAGACTCGGGCGATAGGGGCGATGTGTAAAGCGGTGTCGGAGGCTGCGGCGAGGGTTGAAGCGGATGGCCGACAAGTGGGGTCGTCGGGACCGAAGCGCGTGGCGTTCGTGGGTAGGAGGGCGGAGGCTGAGGCGAAGGTGGCTGGAGCGATGGAGGCTGCGGGGACAGCGGCGTCGGTGACGTTGGCGGAGGGTAGGCGAGGCCTGCTGATGCGAAGACCTGGTCGCCCGGCGCCGGAGAGTGGAAAAATGGAGGCTGGGGCAATGGTGGTGTCGGGGACGGCGGTGGAGGGTAGGCGGGGGTTGGGGCCGGGACTGGGGCGTCCGGCGCCGGAGGGTCGGGAGAAGTAGGGTGCAGCGCAGCTGGGCGGGGAGATGGTGATGCAGTGGTGCGGGCCTCGGGCGGTGGCAGCGACGGCGGCTGCGTTGACGGCGGCGGGGGGTAGGGGGGGATGGGAGGGTAGGCGGG
>BDDC01000006.1:172442-187008 GCA_001662425.1 Chlamydomonas sphaeroides
TAGGCGGGGGCTACTGGCGCAGGTGGGTCGGGCGAGACGCTGTGCATAGCCGGCGACGGCGCTTGCGACGGCGCGGCAGCGCCTGCCTCATCCTCCTCGCCTTGGAGCAGCTTGCGGCGGCGTGCGGAGCCTGGGGCATCGCGTAGCGGTATCATGCGGTGTGGGCATTGGCGCATTAGAATGGTGGCGTTGGCAGCCGCACGGCGACACGCAACGTGTGGGGCTGCAGGTAGGCCGCTGCGCGGCTGCCAAGGTCGGCCGCCGCTACCCGCTAGGCAGCCTGCCCGTCGCCTCGCTGACGAAGCGCACGTCGAGTCGCTTCCGCCGGCCTCACTCACCGCACGCAGCGTCAGCGCAGGTGGGGTCAATGGGTAGCTGCGCAGCGAGCCGGCCCCAGGCGGGGCCGCTGAGGGCTTCGTCGTGGCGCGAGGACGCCACCAGCAAGGACACAGAGCCTGGAGGCAGCGGGGAGGAAGTGGGGCGGGAGCACTGGTTGCAATAACCAAAGCGGCTGAAGGCAGAGCCCGCGGCGCGGGAAGGGACGGACCGAGGCCTTGCCAGCAGCCTGTGCGCGGCCCGGGCGGGAGTACGGCGCAGCAGGGCCCTGGGACGAGAGGCAACCGAGTCGCCTGGCAAAGGACCAGGACCAGGCCTGGACCAGGCCCCTCGCTCGCTGCGTCGGCTAAACATATGTTTAATAATTAACATATATTTAGTAATATAATATTTTATAATGAAGCGAAGGCCCTACCGGCGGCGTCGCACGGCAGCCGCAGGTTGACAACCAGCTCGCCGGCCGATGCAGGCAGCATCAGGACGTTGGGACTGCGCGGCGTAACATGGAGCGAGGGGGCTGCCGAGCATGACACGCAACACCAGCTAGCAGGGGATGCCGTACGGCACACAAAAGGGAAACCTGCCCGTCCACAAGGCTTGCGGTAAGTGGGCCGGCGAGCTGCGCACGCAGTGGCCGATCTGCGCTGCGCCTGCAGCAACATCAACGAGCGAGGCGTGTCTCAGGGCAACCCAGCGCACCAGTGGGCTCCGTCAGGGCTGGACGCGGCGCGTAGGCTGCCCTGGGTAACTCCGAGCAGCAGGCTGTGACGCTGGGAGGGTGTCACGCGCACCTGGAATGCAAAATGTAGAGAACCCACACGCGTATTCAACGGCATGTTCGTCGAGGGGTGCGACGAGCGAGGCGCGCGCGGAGAGGCGCGCGCGGCCGTCCGCGCGCGCGGCGGTCGCGCCGCCGGGTCATGTCACGAACCAATTCGGAGCCACGCACAAGCAGCTTGTTGTAGGTGCCGGGGCATAGCACAAGAGCGTGGCTTGTGAGATTTACGCCGCGGGACGTCGGGTCGGGGCGTAACTGTGAGCTACGGCGGCATTGTTGCCGTTGATGCGACATGGCATCAAGCAAGTGCGGCGCAAGGCAGACGCCGGCCTCCGTACTTACACAGCTGCTGCAGGTCGTATGTTGTCCTGGGTCTGCAGTAAACATGCGTGGTCTTCGATCTTTGAGCCAGTAGAACGCAACGCGGAGCCACCGCGCTCCGCCGTCGCGGCGGCAAGCAAGCGCGCCTCGGCGGCTGCAGCTGCCACAAGGACTGCCACGAGTATGGATACTCAGCGCATTGTCACGATCTGTTCCCGGGCACGTCAGTACGCGCCTCTACGGCCTGTGCGGCCTGTGCGGCCGTGCGTTGACCTGCGTTGACGTGGCCGTAGAGGACTCCGTTTAGGCGGATGTACTGTGGCGCGACCAGGTGCGTATGCCCCTTGCGCTCATATCTCGCTTTTGTAGAGGCCCCGGAACTCCCTTGGACGGCCGTTGCCAGTTGCGCGCGGCATGTCGGACATGCCTTGCCTCGTGCAGTACTCGTGGCAGGGCCGGCTCCCGAGGCAATTTCCGTCGCAACGTCGCAGCTGTGGTATATGCCCATATAGAGGCTTCAGCCAACTAACGCCATGTTTGTGTGCGGCCATTGCAATTGTGCGCGTGCAACATGACGCGCATGACGGCGAGGTGCTCTCTTTTGCCTGGCTCGCTAGGTGATGTTCACGTACATGCTCTCGTATGCTGAGGGTGCATGTCGCATGCGGCGCCGTCGCGCTGCCGGCTGTTGCGTGCTGCCGGCTGAAGGGGTTTCCCAGTGGTCTCCCCTGGGCTCAGGCGAAGACGTGCGCGTGTAGACTCGATACAACCAGATAGTCTAACCAGTCAGTCTACGAGTGTCGAGCCCATAGCGCCTGGTCCCAAGTCCTCAGTCTCCACTCCTCAACCCGACAGGTAATGATTCGCGCCTGACTCGTTACCAAGCGCGCGCCCCCGGCGGCAGACCACCTGCCACAACCCGGTTCCTGGCCGACTCGCTCGCTCGCGCGCGCGCTCGTGCAGTTGTACCTTGCGGTATCTCCACACGGCAAACACCACATGGCAAACAACAGCAGGCAGCGCTCCAAGGGCATGCCGTCGCGCCGTCAGAATGCCAGCGGGTTGATGCCCTGAAACGACTCGTGGGCCAGGTCCACCACCACACCCGACCAGCCGCTCTCGCCGCCCTCCGCGGCGGTGCCCTGCGCCGCCTCGGCCTCTCCGCCACCCAAGACATCGCCCGCGCCGCCACCGGCAGCTGCCGCAGGCCCCCACGGCACCGGCAGCGGCACCCGCCGCACGGCGCCCGGGCCCAGCAGCGCCTCCAGCGCGGCCGCTGCGTCGGCGGTCCGCCCCCGCTGCAGCAGCGCGGAGCGCAGCAGCCGGCCGCCCTGCAGCGCGCGACACAGGACAGGACAGGGGCGCGGTCGGGCGGGGTAGGCGCAGAGCAGGAGGGAGCGACGCGGGGACCGTGCCAAGCTCCAAACGGACTGAACCCGCGTGTGAGGTGGGTTGCCGGCGTGCTCGGAAGACCCTATCAACACATGATGATATTTCGTGGAATTGACAAGAAGTTATAGACGTGGTTCAAGGACAGCCGAGCGGTGTTGCTTGGACTCGCGTGCGTGCCCACCTGCGCCGCCCCGGGCGAGTCGGGTCCCTCCGCAAAGTGGCGCTCCCATACGGCCGCCGCCACCAGCTGAGCCTGCGGGGGTGGTGGGTGGTGGGCTTGGGGCTCGGAGGAGAGGGCGGACGGCAGGCGGCGCGGAGCTGGGCTACATGATGTGGAGAGGGCAGGGATGGCTGTGGCAATGCGCGGCAGCATCATCGGGCAGGGCCCTTGGCTGGCGTGGTAGCCCGGGTGGGGCGGTGCGGCGCCCC
The DNA here is from genome assembly GCA_001662425.1 of Chlamydomonas sphaeroides. Classification (NCBI taxonomy): domain Eukaryota; kingdom Viridiplantae; phylum Chlorophyta; class Chlorophyceae; order Chlamydomonadales; family Chlamydomonadaceae; genus Chlamydomonas; species Chlamydomonas sphaeroides. The sequence continues at coordinate 175,699 of BDDC01000006.1, forward strand.
GCCCCGCAGGCCCCGACAAGCCACCTGCGACAACACCACCTGCGGCCCACCCCCACACTCGCCCACCCGAACACGCGCCCACCCGCCTACCCGCCCACCTGAGTGTAGGCGTAGGTGGAGGCTCCGTTGACCAGCAGCCCCGGCAGCAGCGCCGCCGTGGCCATGCTGGGCACCCAGGCGGCGCCACCGGCGGCCGTCTGCGGCTGCGCGGAGCGCCGCAGCGGCCTCAGGCTGGACGCCTGCACCGAGCAGTGCTGCCGCCACAGCTGCGCCGCCAGCTCGGCCGTGGGCGTGGAGAGCAGGTGCACGGGCGCCGGTGGCGCGGGGCCTGGGCCCCGGCCCGGCCGGCGCGGCGCCGTCCCCGGCCCCTGCGGGGACCTTGCCTCAGGACGCAGGTTGGCCTCGGGGCGGCCACCAGCCGGAGCGGGCGGCTCCGGCCCCAGCAGCCGCAGCCGCTGCAGGTCGGCCCAGCCTGGCGGTGAGAGGGGTGGAGGGCGTGGCATGGAGGGGTGTGCGGAGGGTTGGGCGGCGTCGGGTAGCGTCGGGTATGCGTTCTGCTGCTGCCGGTAGAGAGGGGCAGGACAGCCCCGAGCGCCGCTGCGAGGCACCGCGGGACTGCGCCCACGCCTCCACGCCACCCTTGCGCCGCCTGCACCTGTCCAGCCCGCCCCACGCTGCTGCCCCTGCCCCCTCCCCCGCACCCGCACCCGAGCAGTGCATCAGCAGGTCGGCCGCCGCCAGCAGCGCGCCGTGCTGCACCGCCAGCCACGACGGCAGCCGGGCCTGCGAGGCCGCCAGCGAGGCGCAGCGCCGGGGAGGCAGCGCAGCGCCGCTGCGGAGATGGGGGCCCGGGGCCGGGCATGTGGGTCGTCTCGTCAGACTTGGCGCGCCTGGCTTGGAATGGTAGCGACCCACGAACCGGATACGCGCATGCCGTACGCCGTACGACATACAACGTACACCATACGCCGCGCTTCACCTGGCGGCGTGTGACGACAGGTACTCGGACATGACCCGCGGGTCTGCGGCCCAGCGCTCCAGGATGTGGGACGGCAGCTCCGCGTAGTCGATGGCCGAGAAGCAGGCGCCCTCCTCGGGCAGGCAGCCGGGCCTGGCGGCGCGCACGAACAAGAGGGAAGGGGGAGGCAAAGGGGCTGGGCGTGCTTGCCAGGCGTGCCAATCGCCGTAAGACAGGTATGCTAGGGAAGGCAGCCGGGGCTTGCGGCGAGCAGCAGCATGGGGAGCGGGAGAAGGGCCGTGAGCCGAGCCGCAGCCAGGGCCGGAAGCGGCCAGCAGCAGAGTGGACAAGGGCGGGTGAGCATGGGGGCCGGAGGCGGATGGGCGGCCGCTGCCGCACGCCATGTGCGCCATGCAGCACGATGCGCGCCCCAAGGCATGCGGGCTCATGCCGTACAATCTGCCGTACACGAGACGCAGGCCATGCCGCGGCAGTGATGTCGTACCTATTGTACGACAGCGCGAAGTGCAGCGCGTGCCCCAGCTCGTGCACCAGGGAGCGCACCAGGCCGGGGTGGCCGGGCAGCAGCCGGCCGCGGGGGCCGGCCGACACCTGCGGGGCCAGGGGGCGGGCACGAGGGCAATCTACCGGGGGCGCAAAAGTGGCCGTAGGCCACGGCAGGGTCCGGTAACAAGGGGCTGCCTGGGCGCAGCGACCGGCCAGGACTACAGCGGAGCCATCCAACAGCAGCGTGAGGGCGGCCAGTGTGTCAGGGGCTGCTTGGGGCCGCGGCGGCCACGGCGCCGGCCCCCGACGCCGGCGCCGGTGCTGCGCGCGTGGCCGCGGCCGCGGCCGCGGAGCGCACCTGCCAGGCGGGCAGGTGGATGGCTACGTGCGGTATGACTGTGGGATCGGACGAGGTGGAGGTGGAGGTGATGGCGGCGCCGTCCTGGCCCTGGCCCGTCGCGGCGCAGCCCTGCAGCAGCCAGGGCTGGCTGTCGGCGGCGTCGCCCTGGTGCCTGCGTGGCGCGGTAGGGGCACCAAGGGTGGCTGGACAACGAGGGATGGCGAGGCGCCGGACCCAGCACAGATGCCAACGTGGTTGGCCAAGGCTGTGGCCGGGCGGTCTAGGACCGAGGAGCGGCGCTGAGCGTGGGGTGACGAGCCGCCGCACGGTCCGTACGGTACGGCAATTGACAGCGCGTAGGGTACCTGACGAGGATGGTGTGTGGCAGGCTGGCATCGGGGTCGATGTACAGGTACACCACGCCCAGCAGCGTGCCTGCCAGGGGATGGGAGGGTCGCGGATAAACTTGTCAAGCAATAACGCGGCGTGAGCGTAGTAAGCAAGACGCACGAGCTGCGCGGCGGAAGTGTCGTGGGCTGGCTGACCGCAGCGGCGCACAGTACCACTGCGTTGCCAGACCCTCCCCACAGGGCGCTACGCTTGCGCTGAGCTGCGCACGCGTCGCCAAGCGAGCGCTGCTGGAGGACGCATGGGCTGGTGAGTCTCGCACGGCCGGCGGCTCGCACGTCACGTGCGCTGCAGCCCCGGCCCGACCTCGACTGCGACCCTGGGGGCCTAACGATACCCACCGGCCGGCGGCTGCGCGCTGCGGTCGCTGCTGTCGCCGCCTGGCGCAGAACCGGCCTCCTTCCCCTCCTCCGCATCCGCCGCCGCCGCCTCCCGCGCCTCCTCCTCCTCCTGCCGCGCCGCCTCCTCCTCCTGCCGCGCCTCCTCCTCCTCCTCCGCCGCCGCCTGCCGCAGCTCCAGCCGTATGACGGCGCCGTCGCGCCACGCCTCGCCCGGCCCGGGCCGCGACGGCGCCAGCTGCAGCCCCATCAGCTCCGACAGCAGCGTGCTGAACCCTGCACAGGTGAGGGCCCGCACAGCACCTCGCCAGCAGCCGGCGCACCAGCCGTCCGCCAGTCGGCGGCAGAGCTGCCAGTCTCGAGACCCCCCGCCGCCGCCAGGCCAGAGTAGAGATGCGGATGGCGGCATGCGCCAGCCACGGCCCGCAGTGCGGGGCCGGCGTGGGTCGCGGTGTGCAGCGGCAGGCAGGCAGCGCAGCGCAGCGCAGCGCGCCCCTGCACGCTGTGACCGTACCCTGCAGCAGCGACTCGAGGCTGAAATACGGCGCCAGCTCGGCCCACTCGGCGGCGTCGGGCGGCAGCGGCCGCTGCCGGCCCCTGCGGCGGCGCGGCGGCGGTAGAGGCATCGCGACCATCCATCGCGGTCATGGCTGATAGCCGCGTGGCCATCACACCCTGAGCACCACACGGCACAATGCAAGCATGACACCGGGCACCCCGGGCGTGCCCACGTACTGCAGGAAGTCCAGGCTGCCGGTCAGGTCGCCGTGCTCGTCCTCGTCGGCGTCCTCCTCCTCGGACCCGCCGCCACCCTCCCACCGCCGCCGAGCGCGCAGCTGCGCCGCCAGCCCTCGCAGCTCCTCGACCTCTGCGTCCGCCATGGGCCGCACCGCCGCCAGTAGCTCCGACAGCAGGCCCAGCGCCACCGCCGGGTCGCCTGCGAAGTCAGGGTGGTCCAGAGGGAGGGAGGAAGGTATGGAGGGAAGTACGGAGGGAGGGAGGTACGGAGGGAGGGAGGGAGGTCGCGCAAGGCCAGTGGGGCATGCCGCAGCGGCGGCCGGGGGAGCGCCTGGGCCAGAGGGAGGTGCATCCTGGGGCAAACCGCGCAGCGCAGCGTCGGCACGGTCGCGCAGCGCGCATGGGGCGAGAGCCCGGACAGGTCGCACCCGCGGCGGCGCCGTGCAGGCGGAGGTGTGCGGCGCTGGGCTCTCCGTGGCAGGCAGCCAGCGCGGTGCGCAGGGGCCTCAGCACGTCCATGAAGCCCAGCGCGGCGCCGGCCTGCGCGCGGTGCCACGGAGGGATGGGTGCGTGGGTGCAGCACGCGGCGACGTGAGCTGCTAGTGATAGTGAACTGCTAGTTCCATTGCCATACAACCACACGTCGTGCGGGAGGGCGCTTGAGGAAGGGGGGTGGCAGCACGGTGGGCACAAGCAGCGGTCCCAGCCGCGACAGCATCGGAGCAGGAGCGCAGGCTGCTGGGACGGCAACAACAGGCGCCGAGCTGCGGCTGCAGGGACCGCGGGCTGCTGCCGTGGGCCCCCTGCCTCATTCGTGTTGTGGTTAGCCGGGCGGAGCAGCGCGCGCGCCGCAAGAGCTGGCTCCGAGGGACCACTGAGCTAACCTTGCCACCGCAGAGACACACCACCGGGCACAACCCGCGAGCCCCACAAGGCACGACGCGCCGTTCAGACCAGACACGTCACACGTCACTCGTCACAGACTCGCGCTGCCCGGCATGATTGATAAACGTCTCCAGGTATCCCAGAGCCCGAACCGCGGCGTGCGTACCTGGGCGCCCAACGTAACGGACGCCACGGCCGCACGCAGGCCGGCGCTGGGGTGCTCCTCCAACAGCAAAGTGGTGAGGGAGGCAGTGAGCTCCACCACCGACAGGCGGCCGCCTGCGGTGAGCGCGGCAAGGCAAGGCGGGGCGACGCAGTGCCTGATGCAGGAGCCAGCAGCCCGGGGGCCGCCTGGGAAGCGAGGTGGCTGCAGGAGGGGGCCGGTCGATGGGGGGGCCGGAAGGCGGATCCCGCGACAGCCACAAGCAGCTGCTCCCTCGAAATGTAGGCGCCCGTAGGCCCTGACACCTCATGCCGCATGCCCGAGCGCTCCCTGCCCCACCCACCCCGTGTCATGGCGGAGCGCGCAAGCGGGGTTGCGGCCGCCAGCGGCGCCAGCGCCACCGTGAAGCCCTGGTCGCCAGCCGCCCCTGGGCCCGCCCGTGCGGCGCCGTCGCTGTCGCCCAGCAGCCGCAGCGTCACGCCGCGGCCCTCCGCCGCAGCCGCCACGTCCTCAGGCGCCGCCGGCACCGCATACCGGTGCAGCACGGGGTCGGCCTCCGCCTCGGCCTCCGCCAGCAGCAACCGCGGCGGCGGCGCGGAGGCGGGGTCGGACAGCGCGCGCCGGTACGCGGCCGTCAGCTCAGACTCAAGCGCCTGGGGCGGCACGCGGCAGGCGCCCCCCGGAGAGAGAGAGAGAGAGAGAGAGAGAGAGAGAGGCAACGCATTACTTCCAATGAAAAGAGGCCACCCGAGGTTTTCCCATAGATCCCCCACCTCGAGCTGCTTCTCGGTTGCCGCCTCCTCCTGCTCCATGCCCGCGGCCCGACCCACGCGGGCCGCGACCAGCATCGGCGGCGCCGCCTGCTGCGCAGTCTGTGGCGCCGCGCGGGGCAGCTCGGGTGCACCCGCGGCCGGCTGCGCGGCGGCATCCACAGCGGTGTCTGTCGCATCCCAGGCCGGGTGAGAGGCCAGCGCCTGGGCGAGCAGCTCCTCCGCGGACTGCGTTGGCGTTGGGAGGTGGCGAGCGGCTACTTTCCGGGGTGCTGTTGCGGGTCAACAAGTGTTGGCGCCTGGCGCTTGGGTGCCGGGCGCAAGGCTGCCCGGCCTTTACACCCACGCCCTCTTGGCCGCCCAGGCCGGCGTCTGTTGCCGCGGCGCTGTCCGGCCCCGACCCCGGCACAACGCCCCGCTGCTGCTTGGGGGCCCTGGCCCTTGTGGGCGCTGGCCCATGCAGCAGCACGCTACATGCCCTTTCCTCAGTCTCCACTGCCACGCACCCGCAGCGCCGCTTCGGCCCTGGCGCCGGCGTCGCGCCACGCCTCCGCCTCGTGGTGCTGCCTGCAGTGCTGCGCCGCCGGCAACAGCCATGCCACGGCCGTGTGGTGCCTCCTCGCCAGGGACACCAGGGCCTCGGCATCTGGGCATGGGTCACGGATCGTGGCAGGGTTGGCTGCGGGCGTGGCAGCAGGGTGCGGGGGCGGCGCCCGGCGGGGCAGGCTCGGGCGGCGTGACACCCGCGGCGCGAAGGCTCCCGCACCCACCGGTGGCTTGCTGCGCCTGCTGCAGCAGGCTCTGGCAGTGCAGCAGCAGCCTGGCGGTGCAGGCGATTAGGTCCTCGGGTTCGTGCAGTCCGAGAATGCCGTAGAGACCAGGTGTGCGGAGAGGGCTGGTGCTGCTGCCGGCGTCATGGACGGCTGAGGCTGAGGCGGCAGGCACTGCCGCGGGGGGTGCGGCTGGGGCAGACAGCGCCGCATCACCGCTGGCGTAAGGCGCCGCGCGTAGCTGCCTGGCCCGCGGGACGCACTGCTGGCAGGTTGTCGCTCTCGAGGGGCAATCAGGCTTGCGGGGTTGCCCGGAGCGAGGGCCGATGGATGGCCATCCCCGGCACAAGTCCGGCAAGCCCTTGCCGGACTTCGCGGTAAGCCGCATATGTGTGGTCAACTAGTTACACGAAGCAAACTGCGTAAAACCAGAACACGTCTCATGTCATGGTTGCGGCATGCGGTGACATTGAGCTGTATCGGCCTGCTCTAGCACAATATCATACAGCTGTGTGTTTTGTGACAATATTATTGTCGCACCTCGTCCGCACCTGCAAGCAGCCTGGCCGCAATGCACCGACTCCACACTCGATGACAATGACACGCTGCGTAGGGCTCCGATAGCAGGACATGGTGCGGCTAAAGAATAGGTAGGCTCGCCCGCGGGGCGACGCGGTTCGTCTGCAATCGAACCGTCGCGGCGACCCATGCTGGCCGCCTTGCCCAGGTACTTGCTCGTGGAGGTGGCCTGGAAGGACGGCAAGCTCGATGAAAGCTTCAGTAAGTCCTGGCTGACCAGCGGGCGGGGCTGCTGCCGTCGACGTGCGGATGTGCCACCACCCGTGCCCCTCCCGCCTCAGACGACGGCGCCCTGCTGTCGGTGCTGAGGGAGAGCGTGGCTCAGAACTTTGGCGACTATGGACTGGGATGCAACCTCGCCGGTCTGTCGGGTGCGTTGTACACAGTTGCCACAAGGAGGCGCTGCCGCTGCAGCATTGCAAAGCTCTGCCACCAGCCGCTGCTCCTTGACATGCCTCTCCCCACGCACTGCTCCTCCAGTGCGCTACTACAGTCCCTACACGGGCACAGCCGTCGTGCGCTGCGCCACAGCAGAGCTGCAAAAGGTGAGGCCGCTTCTCGCGGCAGTTTTCGCACGAAAGCAAGCCATCGGCGCTCCAGGGGGCATTGCGTGGCGCCGTCCACCTTGGAATTCCATGTTGCGCCCGCACCCAGCGACAGACCGTGCCCGAAGCAACCGGCGCGTGGCCCGACCCGCTGAACGCACTCGCATGTCGCATCGCCTCAAGGCAGAGTCCTGCGCCCTCCCTCCCTGCACAGCACGCCAACCAAGAAACACACAACGCCAGCCGTCTTGCGCCCGCCCGCCCGCCCGCCGGCCCGTCCGCCCTCGCTCCTCAGGTGGTGACCGCTGCCGCGCTGGTGACGGAGGACAGGGGCCGCACCGCAGTGCTGCACGTGCTGCGAGTCTCAGGTGCGTAGATAGGGGCCGCCCGCTGGTGCCGCGTGCCCGGCCCGCGCCCGCTCTGGCTGGGGCAAGCCAAGGCAGGTCAAGGCAGGAGGCCCCGCCGCAGGCAACCGATTGCAGGGGGAGCGAGGCCTGCCGTGTCACCTCTGACACCGCAACACGGACGCGAGTGGCCAGCTGACGGCAGCTGCTCCAGCGGCCGCACCGCCTAGGAGCGCTGGCCCCGCGCCTCGCATGCGGGCGTGCCTGCCCCAGGGGCCGCAGCCTACGGCTGGGGCTGCACGGCTCCGCCGCCACCCCGGCCCGGCGCTGCGCGCAAGTCCAGCCTGCCTTGGCCTGTCTTGGCGCACCGCCGCCGTGTCCGCAGGCACGCTGGCGCGCTCTCGGGAGGCGGCTGTGGCGCACAGTGCGGCCAGGCTGGCGCTGGTGGGCACCCGGCCGGCAAAGCAGGTAGGGGCGGCAGTGAGCTGGGGCCGGACGTGGGCCGTCGCACGCACCGTACGGCGCGCCGCCGCATGGACTGTCGCGAGCATCCAGGCTGCTTGGCACGGCGGGGGTGCTTGACAGGGGTGGGCCTCAGCGAGCACCTCCGGGTTGCGCTCGGTGGCGGGCGCAGCTCCTGTTCACCCCAGAGGCGCGGCGGCGGTCTACCGGGGCTCGGGTTGAGGCGGGGCGGAGGCGGGGGGCAGGCCCTGCCGCAGCCACATGCCGGCCGTGTCTGCAACGGCGCCGTCGCAAGCACGCTGTGCGTTCACGGTGCCCCTCACGAGCCCGGCGCGCCGCCGCCCTGCCGTGGCCCGTGGCCCTGCCCCGCACGCAGGCGGCGGCCGCGGCTCAGCTGCACGCTGCGCTGCAGGCACTAGAGATGTGAGGGCGCGCTGCTCTGCTCGCCCGCGGCGCGGCGGGGCGTACCCTGCTGGCGGGAACGGGCGCGACGGGGCAGCTGGCGTGGGCCAGAAGGGGGCTGCGCTGCCGGCTGCTCGCTTGGCGGTGGCGCTTGGTGTCATGCCCCGCTACCCCAGTGGGTGTTGAAACACAGATAGAACGCATGATACGTAAGACAGCGACGTAGGTGGCATAGGGAGTTGCCCGGTGCGGCAACGTAGGCTGCGATGTGGCGCGACATTACGTGCTGTCCTCTCACACGTTCCGCGAGTTGAGTGCGTGTCCTGGGGCTGGCGGTGTGGCGCTACGCGACTGAACAGGCTGTCGCCTGCCTCTGCTGCGTTCTGGCGGTGCAGTTGAGGGGCGTGCTGAGGGGCTGCTGGTCAGGGTGCTGTTCGGCGCTGAGCTCAGCGGCGCGGGATCGCTGCTGGGGCTCAGCGGTGTGGGAAGCGCTGTGAGCGCGCGGGCATGTGCGCTACAGGGGGCTGCGGGACTGCCTCGTGCTGATGTGTTCACGCACGTGGCTGTGTGTGTCAGGAACAGGAACATACCGGTATAGTAACACGACCCGGGCGGTACGCCCTGGGTTGATGACGCGTCGGTCGTGCATGTGAAGCAGGGATCGATGCGTCTGGGTGCACCGGTGTGGTGTGGGTTACGAAGCTCAGCGCCGCCTGTGTGTGGGGAGGAGTGTGTGCGTATTGCTGGTGACGCGCCGGTAAGAGGCAGAGCAGGTTTGGGGCCTTCGCTGCGGGCACCGTGGCCTTAAATCCCGAATGGCGACCTGACAACTGCTGGTTGTGTGGCGACCTGTTTGGTACCGGCATCTCTGACCGTGGGCGTTGGCGCGGGTTGGCGCGGACCCAGTTGCGCTGTCATGACGGCGGCAATGCGGTGCTGTGCAGATTGCGGCGCACGCTGCGGCCGTGAGGCCCAAGGGGTGCTCTACCCCCCGCTGGCATTGATGGATGGGGCTCCTACTCCGGTGGACTACTGCACCGACTCTGTGCCCTGCCAAAAATCCTTGGGCCTCAGCTCGTTGCCAGCTTGCGTCCACCCAGCGTGGCCTCCCAGCCAAGGGCACCTGCGGCCCGTGCAGACGCACGCCGACCAGCCCCCCTACGCCGTGGACTGGCCGCAACCTCCCTGCATACTCCGGCCCCACGTCTGTGCGGTTAGCAGGCTGGGGTGCTTTGATCGGGGTGCCCCGCAGCCTGCACCGGTCCATACCGGTACCGTTGCAAGGCGGCACCCTGCCCTGACGGCGGGATGTAGACACGGCGGCGGTTGTCTTCACCAAGTCATGGTAAGCAAGCACCCACGCGGCGGGACTCGATATGGGCACGTAGCGATGCGTTACCAGCGGCAGAAATGGCCAGGGGACATATCCCCTGGGCATGGGCGCTGCATCCACGTCAGGCCATGCGACTGCACTGCCTTGCCCGTCGTGGAACCGGTGTCCAAGCCGAGGGCCAGCACCCATCCGCGGCCTCGCCTGCCCCAACAACCAGCGGCCCCCCTGGCAGCATCGACCGCCACGCCTGCAGCCCTCCTTGCTCCTGCCCCACACCCGCTCCAGCCGCTCACGGGACAGCATGCACAGCTGCCTCCGCTCACCGCTCCCGCTCCGCCCCACACCAGCCAGCCGCCACTCGCCCCACGCCACCACCCGCCCTGTCCGTCAGTCCGTGACCAGCAGGTGCGGCTTGGCGCCCGCCTCCTTGGCGTACTTGGTCATGAGCTCGGCCGTCAGCGCCTCGAGCCGCTTGTCGCGCCGCTTGCGGCCGCCGCCCTTGCTGCCGATGCGGTCCATGATGCGCACCAGCACCGGCGCCTCCTCCCAGTCGGGGTGGATGCGGGCCAGCGGGTTGGTGTGGTGCCAGGGAGGGCTCTGGCTGCGCTCCGCCCAGGGCGCAGGAGCCTCCTTGGCCTTCTCCAGGTCCAGGGGCGCCAGGCGTGGCTTGCCGCCGGGGCCCAGCTGGGGAGGGGCGAGCGCGGGGCGCGGGAAGTTTGGGTTTCGGGTCAGCACGGCCTTTGAGGCCGGGGGCAACACGGAGCACGCCCCGCACATAAACCAGCGGCAGCCCGCACGCGCGGCTGCTGACCACGGGGTGCACAGCCCTCTGCAAGCTGTCACGACGCATCCCCGTGGCATGGCCCCTCCTTGCCACTCACGTCCTTGACCTTGTCCCCGGGCGCCTGCTTGAGGCCCTTCTTGGTCTCCTTGGGGAACACCTTGGTCTCCTTAGGGAACACCTTCTTGCCCTCCAGGTCGTCGAAGAGGCCCTCGCTGTCGGTGCCGAAGGTGATGTGCTTGTTGGCGGCGCGCGAGGAGCGGGCCGAGGGGGCGCCCGCCTCAAAGGGGTCGGGCTTGCGCAGCGCCGAGCTGAGCTTCGGCGCATCAGGGTCCTCCACGTCCATCTTGACGCGCTTGCCTGAGGGGCAGACGGCGGCGAGGGGACACAACAAGGCGCAGGAGTCCGGTGGGAGGTAGGGGGCGGTCGAGCAGGAGCGTGGCCAGGGGCGCTTAGGAATGGGCAGGAGGAGAAGCAGCAAGGCCAGGAGGCGGGTGGTCTCCGGCGCACGCTGCAGGGTGCGCCCGTAAGCCCGAACGCGGCATGCTGCTGGGTTCGACACCATCCCACGGGCTCACCCTTCTTCTTGGTGTTCTTGGGCGCCTCCAGGTCCGCCAGAAGCCGGTCCAGCACCACCTTGCCCAGCCTGGCAGCGGCAGCGGCAGGGCAGCGGCCGTGTGGCCGTGGGCGTGGACACAGGAGCGCACGAGACGGGGGAGCACGCAGCCGTGCAAGCCGGGGTCGGGGCCAGCAGGGAGCGGCGGACTTGCAGGTAGAGGGGGAGGGCGCCACGCTATCACCAGGAGTCGACAGCAGCGGCGGCGCGGCGCCTGCACCCCCGGGCCTCGCTCCCCGGCCGTGCCGCACCTTGTGGACGTCTCGTCCTCGGGCAGCAGGTGCCGCAGCAGGGCGTCCACCTGGGGCCAGGGCAGGGCAGGGCAGGGCAGGGCAGGGCAGGGCAGGGCAGGGCAGGGCAGGGCAGGGCAG
>BDDC01000006.1:187385-214521 GCA_001662425.1 Chlamydomonas sphaeroides
CAGCATCGGCGCCACGCCCGTGGGGCCACGCCACGAACAGGGCACACGGCGTGGCAGCCCGGCTAGCGGTGGGCCGGCCGGCCCCAGCTGCCTTACGGCATGCGCACCGCGAGCCGCCATTGCGGCTGGAAGCAGCACGAGCCACTGCCTTCAGCTGCCCGCACCTTGTACATGTACAGCTGCGTCACGCGCTCCGGCACCGCGTCGTCCTCCTCTTTGAAGTTGGACTTGACCACCTTGTCCGCCACGTCACCGCCCACCACCTGGCGGGGGAGCGGCAGCGGACGTGGCACGGCAGGTCAGCACGGAGCGCGCAGTGGCGTGGCGGCTGGACAGCTCGTGTAGGAGGTACCCGAGGCCCAGGTGGGGGTGCACGCTGGGTAGAGAGGTGGCAAGGACAGTGAACGAAGTCTCCGGCAGGGGAAGGCTTGGCGGCTGGTTGAGTCCAGTCGCGCTGCAGACAGCCTGCGCGGTCTACCCTTCAGCCAGCGAGCGGCAGTGCCGCTGGGCGAGCGCCAATCGTCGGCCTAGAGCCAGCCCGGGCACATGCAACGGAGGCTCGCGCCCTCTAGTTTCACAACACTGGGCACGCAGGCTAGTGGCCTGCTCCAGGACCGGCCGTGCCCGGCCAGCTGCGTCGGAACAGGCCGCGCCATTCGCCCAGCGCCGGGCGCCTCACCAAGTAGGTGTCGGTGAATGCGACGGCCGGGTAGCTGAGGATGGTGCCGGGCGGCAGCGCCATGCGCACCGGCACTAGCGCCGGCCCCTTGGACAGGTCCACGCCCATGGCCGCTAGCACCGACAGCACCTGTGCCCGGTGCACCGCCGCCGCCGCCGCGGCCTCGGCCGCCGCCGCCGCCTCCGGCGAGCCCTCGGCCGGTTGCGGCGGCGGCCCCGGCTGCGGCGTGGCGGGCGTTGACGGTGCCGCCGACGCGCCGTCCTCGGGCGTCCCGGGCGGCAGCTCCTGCTGCGGGGCCTTGGGCAGCGGCGGCGGCGTGGCGCGGCAGGCCAGGCCGAAGCCCTGCCCGGCTCGCGGGCCCATGAGCTCCGCCACCGGCTTCTCCTCTAGCACGTTGTACCAGAAGACGCGCGGCCGCAGCGCCGGCGTCGCAAAGATGCTGGTCGGGCCGCCTCCGCCACCGCCACCGCCGCCCCCACCGCCGCCGCCAGGCCCTATCCCAGCCACGCTGTCGGAGCTGCTCCGGCGGCGCGCGGGCTCTCCGTCCGAGCCGGTGTGGCCGAGGCAGATGCAGAGCGCAAAGGGCTCGTTGGGCGGAAAGTGGATCTGGTGGATGGCCTGCGGGAACTCGTAGGCCGCCTGGCTCGAGTCCTCCGGCTTGATGATGTCGGCGATGTAGATGTTGCCCTGCTGCGAGGCGCACATGAGCTTGTGCGCCACACCGTTGACCCAGCCCAGCGCCGTGATAGCGCCCTTGAGCCGCGGTAGCGTCTTGGTGGAGCAGCAGGAGCGGTCGTCCCAGATCACCACGCTACCGTCCGACAGGCCCCACGCCAGCGTCTTGTGGTCGTACGTGGCCGCGGCGGCCGTGATGGCGTGCGGCAGCAGCCAATCGCGCGACAGCGGTGCGATGATCGGGATGACCGGCGGCGCCGTCGGCGGCGTGTACTCGCTGCCGGCGCCGTCCGACAGCGCCGAGGCCTCGGCCAGCGCGGCCGCGGTCGAGGTCGTCACCACGGCCGCCTGCGACTTGGAGCGCCCCATGCCGGGTGTCGTGGGTTTAGAGGCGACGCCAGCCGCGGCCGCGGCGGCGGCCTCGGTCTCGGCTGCTGCGCTGACGGCGGCCGCGGCCTTGGAGGCCTCGATCGCCGCAAAGTCGACCAGCAGCAGCCGGTTGGCGCCCTCCCACCAGATGTAGGCGCCGCGCGCGCTCTGGCGATTTGACGGCGATGGCACAGCAGGGCGTTGGGGAGCGCGGGGTGGAGCATGGCGTGCAATGTGGGCGCAATACTTCTGTGCGGGCATCGGCCCTAGCCGACATCGCGCCAACCAAGCCAACCGACTGCCCGCCCACCGCAGTGCTTCCGATCGCGTAACTAGCGTTGAGCCAGCACACAACCATACCAAACCCGCACCTTGTGGTAGCGGTCCGAGTGAGGGCTCTTGTCGGGGCGCTGCTGCAGCTGCCACACCAGGTTGCTGCGGCCCACGCTGGGCACGCCCAGGCAGAACGCTGCGGCGCCAAGGGGACCAGCAGGGGCGCGAGCGTGTCAGCACACCCCACGTCTTCCTACCGAGCAGTAGACGCGTGCGCACGCCTCGCCGTCTCGCCGTGTCACCGCGGCACCGCCCGCTTGGGGCCCAGCCCGGCCCCGAACCGAGCCAGCTTACATCGCACGGTGCTCGAGGTCACGTGGAGCAGCTGCGTGAGCTCTGTGGCCCCGAAGGCCGACAGGGTGAGCGCCACAAAGGCGCCCACGCTCTCCAGCTTGACGTTGGGCACTGGCAGGCTGACGGCGAACAGCGCCATGGCACCGCTGGGGCACGGCAGGAGCGGGGGCAGGGACAGCGGCTTAGAGGAGGCCGCATGCACGAGCACAGAGGCAGGGTCTTGGCCTGACCGTGCGCCGTGTTGCAGGTGCAGGGGCCGGCAGAGGGGCAAGGCGAGGTGCGTGCTCCCACCTGTCGTATGAGAGCGCCAGGTGGCCTAGGTTGCTGGACCAGTGCAGGCGCGAGGGCGGCGAGGGGTCGTCAGCGTCCTGGGGCAGAGGCACCTGAACCAGCAGAAGGGTGGGGGGTGGGGCAAGCGGCGGCCGGTTAAGCGGCGGCGTGTGTGGAGGTCCGCGCAGCGCTTCTCCACGAGCTCAGCCCTGTCGCCGACAGTCAGAGCACGATCGCCAGGCCCCACGCCCTCCCGTCCTGCGCCCGCTGCCGCTGCCCGTTACCAACCCAGCGTATGCCCTCTGCCCCAACTGCCCCTGCCGGCTGCTCCACTGCCCTGCTGCCGGCTGCCGCTGCTGCGCAGCCCCCACGCTCGCCGCCGCTCCCCCTCCCCTGGCTGCCCGCTGCGCACCGCCGCTAGCAGGGTCATGTCGCAGGTCTTGATGTCCACCTCGTGCAGCGTCAGGGTGCTGCAGCTGGCGGCCGCCAGCAGCCGGCCCGACGTGGACAGCACCGTGCCCGCCACCTGCGCAGAGGGCGGGGAGGCCGGCAGGGCGGGAGGCAGCAGGAGCCGTCAGGAGGCGGCAGCGGTGGCAGGGACCGGCCGGGCGCTGGCGGCTGGGCCGCCAGGGGGTTAAGGGCAGTGAGTCGATGGCCTGGCGTGAGCGGGGGGCTATAGATGCACCAGGCAGCGGGGAAAGGAGGTGGCATGTAATGGAGGATGTTGTGTGAGAGGCGAGACAAGGCGGCGAAGCGGCGCTGCCAGCCCGCCCCACCGTCGAATGTTTTGTCCGCGGGGTTTTCGGCCTTTGCCCTTGCGCCTCGCCCTTGGCATCGGCATGCCCACTACATTTGTCACATGCCCTCGTGCCCGCCATATCCCTGCCTTTGCCCGTGCCCCTGCCCACCATGGCTGTGATGGCGGTCGTGTGCGTCCGGTCCGAGCAGCTGCTGGCGTCCCGGGCGCTGGTCACGCGCAGCTCTCCGTCGGGCAGAGCCAGCGCGGCCAGACCGGCTGCAGGAGTGGCAGGTCACGGGGCACCGTGTTAAGGATGCGATGGCGTTGAACACGCCATTCAATATCGTGCGCGCAGGGTCGCGTGGTGACGCACGTCCGGCCGGGGAACGGCAGGAGGCCTTGGGGTACAGGGCTCGTGCCGCAGGACGTGCATGCGGTACGCACCAATGCCCAGCGGCAGGAAGGTCGTCGTCTCTGGCGGCGCTTCGAGGACCGCGTGTGGTGCGAAGGTCTGTGGGCGGGTGCGGTGTTAGGGGCCCTTCGGCCAAGCCTCGGGCGACACGCACCCAAACCCGCAAGGCCGGCCCTTCGCCCCCACCCACATGCCCGCACTGCTCCCACCGCCCGCCTGCCTCACCAGGTTGACGCGAGCCGCATCCTCAACTTTGCGCTGCTTCTCCCGCTGGCCGATGAGGTCCACGACCTGCTCCACAATTTCCGCCAAGACCTTATCTATCATGCGGAAGGGCTGTGGAAGCTTGTCCACAGCCCCCGCGGGGTCCCATAGCGTTGGAAGTGGCGGCATGCTCGCGAGGAAGCCGCGGCACTGTTCCGCAAGCCGTGCTAGATGGTGAAAACCTCCAGCTACATGCTTTCAGTGTTCAGCTCTCACGTCAAACGCTTTTCGTGCACTTGCAAATGTTCTCGCATGTGTTAACAACGGAGAGCACAGGCGCTGGGTCGATTCATGTAGAGACGTGACGACATGTATGTTACTGTGTATAAGAGTTGCTGGCGAAGGCTTCGAAGGCCATGGGGACGAACTGAACAGTCTGCGAAAGCCGTGCCTTACCCCAACGCCCAAGCACACAAACCTGTATCAAGCAGCATCACGTAGATACTAACGCACGAACGCGTGTGCCGTGCTGAACGACCTGCGTGCAGCTCGACCGCAGCTTACTGTAAACGACACTTAAGGCGTACCGAAGTTATGATTGCTTGAAGACAGCGCATTGCTGTGCTGGCTTCTGAGTTTCGATTGCGCACCCGGGCTGAGATGCTCAGCTAGAACATCGCCCTTGTCGGCAGACCCGTGATGGACGCCAGCGTACGAGACATCGCAGCCCTGCCCGCGGAAACGCCGCGTGCGACATCCAGCGACCGGGGTCTGCGAGACCCCCCAACCAGGGCCTCCAGCGACGGCGACGGCGACGGCACGGCCGCTTGCCACAGCAACCGCGGCATTACGTGGGCTGACGGCGCCAGCCGCCCCGCGAGCTCCAGTCACGACCAGCGTGACCGCGGCGGGCGGCAACAGGAGGATGCGGGCAGTTCTAACCCGCCGCTCCCCGGCCAGCCGGCCAGCTACGGCCAGCAAACGGAGGTCGGGCGGCGCGGCACTGCCCCGCCGGTGTCCTTCGGTAGACGCACCGTCATTGCGCCGGTCGTGGTCGACCGCCTCCCGCCGCCACCAGACGAGCTCCCGGAACTCCACCTGGCTTGCTGGGAAAACGACTTCAACGCGGTCCACGCGCTCATTAAGCGCGACGAGCATGACAAGTGCAGCTCATCACTGGACGGCTGGGTGTGGGTGCACCCCGCCATACAGAAAGCCGGCGATGCGGCAAAGGCGGCCGGCCGCGATGTAACTGCGGCGGTGGCTGCCGTGGCTGCCGCCGCGGGGCTGCCCCACCTGCCGCAGCAGTCAGACCCGCGGTCGGCTGCGGCCGCGCTCCGTGACCTCATATCCGGTCAGCCGCTGCGCTACTCGTGCCACCCCCTCACTCTCGCCGCTTTCCACGGTACGCTCCTGCCAGCCTGACTGCCCCGGGCGCGTGCGCCGCCTGCCGTTGACGCAGCTGCCGCCGTTGGGCACCTGGCCTCCTGCGCTGTGACGGCGACCAATGCCCAAACCACCCATGCTGCCTGCTGCCTGCTGCGATGCTATCTCTCGTGCTGCCGCTCCCAGGCAATGCCCGCATGGTGGAGCAGCTGCTGGACCTGGTCAAGGGCTCGCGCGACACGCCGCTGACGTGGCGCAAGCCGCCGCCCGGTGTGCCCAACGGCTGCCCCTTCCTCACGCCGCTGGCAGCGGCAGCGCTGTCGGGCAGCGGCGAGTGCGTGGAGCTCATTGCTACCGCCGCCAGCAAGCAGTTCCCCAGGGATGACAGGAGCACCTACGGCTGCTTCCGGTACGGCAGGGCTGCTGGGAGGCCAGCTTGGGCATGTGGGAGCGCCGCCGTTTGCCGGCCATGTGGCCAATGTCTGCGTAGGATCTGGAGCACCGGCAGGGCGCCGCCCGTAGCGTGTGCAGGAGACTGTCCTCATACCCGACCGCCGGGCGCCGGCCGCAGGTTTCGGCCGCTGGTGGTCGCACAGACCGTGGACACCATCATTACGCTGTACGGCAGCGGCTGCGCGCGGCAGACGACGCTGAGCAACAGCTTGTGCGCGCCCGAGCTGCGCGACCCCGGCAGCATGCCCAGCAGGAAGACCAGCATGGCGGTGCTCGAGGCGCCGGCCGAGCTGCAGCCCGAGTTGGGGCTGGATCGCAACCCCAGCGTGCTCGCCATCGACCAGCACG
The DNA here is from genome assembly GCA_001662425.1 of Chlamydomonas sphaeroides. Lineage (NCBI taxonomy): Eukaryota > Viridiplantae > Chlorophyta > Chlorophyceae > Chlamydomonadales > Chlamydomonadaceae > Chlamydomonas > Chlamydomonas sphaeroides. Next base: position 193,548 of record BDDC01000006.1, read on the forward strand.
ACCAGTACAAGGCGTACAAGGCGGCCGAGGTGGCGCTGCTGCGCGCGCGGCTGTTCCATGACGGCGTGGGCCGGCCGCTGGCCGAGTCGCTGCGCAGCGCGACGGCGGCCACGGTGCAGGCGCTTAAGGCGCTGGCGCAGCTGGTGCGCGAGGGCCTTCCGCCGGACCGCTTCCTCAGCGGCCCCGAGCACCGGGCTGACCCGCCCGTCACGCTGCTGACGCTGCTGGTAGAGCACTACAACGCCATGTCCTCTGCCAGGCAGCCCGCCCGGCCCGCTAGCGCGGTGGCGTCGCCGGCGGCGGCGGGCGCCGGGACGTTTGTGCAGCCGCTGACGCCCGCGAGCGGGGTCATGCGCAGCGCCGGGTCGCTGGTGAAAAGCGGGCGCGGCCACAGCTTCCTGGGCGGGCCCACATACGGTGCCGTCAGCCTGCTGGCGGAGGCCAAGGACGCGATGCTGATGCTCGTGGCGGAGCTGCTCGAGAAGAAGGCCGCGGTCGACCGCCCGGAGCACAGGGACGCGCCAGGAGCAGCGCTGGACGTGGCGTGCAGCAACGGCCCGCAGGTACGGCACCCGGCGCACGTGGCGCGTCCGCGCTTGGGACAGGGTCCGCCGTCTAGCCGCTCGGCAGGGCGGGGACGTTGTGTTCTGCACCTCTATAGCGGCCGCCGTCGTGTGGGCTACCGTGAGCGTGCTGCGTGGGCCCCCACTCCAGGAGCTGGTCGTGCTGCTGCTGATGTACAGCAAGCAGCAGCCGCGGACGAGCGAGGAGCTGCTCAAGGGGCGCGACGGCGCCGCAGACATCTACTGCCGCTCCTTTGGCGTCTACCCCTGGCTGGATGCCAACGGCCGGGCGTGCCGCACCTCCCCGCTGCTGGCGCTGGGCGCCAAGCTCCAGGAGGTCTTCATCGCAGGCGGCGTCCCCACCTGGCTCCCGGACGCAGGGTGCGTGCGTGCGTGCGTGCATGCGCGGCAGCCGTGGCTTACGCGTGGCTGCGGCTGGCCTGTCTTTGGGGCTCAGGCTACTGACGGCGCACGGCGCTGCTTGCTGGCGCGCAGGTTCGTGGAGATGATGGAGGACGTCATCCGATCCGCCATCCAGAGCAGCCCTGGCATGGTGGCGAGGGACCTGCAGGTGCGAGGGCCTGCGCGCACATGGTTGGGAGCCGAGGTGGTGGCCTACGGTCGACGTACGGGTCATACATTGCTAGCGAGCGCGAGCCGGATGTCCGCCCGAGCAGGCTCCCGTCCCCTTGATGGTTCATTGTCCTCCCGCCCACCCACCTGCAGTGGTTTGTGAAGGAGGTGCTCGAGCACTACATGAACCACGGCTTTGAGGGCCTGTCGCCGGTAGGTCGTCACAGCGCGGATGACGCGCTGCAGCACCGCCGCCGTCGTGCCGTGGCGTCGGCCCATGACTGCGCCCTCTGACAAGCACCGCACGCACACATGCCACCCATGCCGCCCAGGCGTGGACCTCAGCGGGCAGGGGTGCCGGAGCCGAGGCCTCAGACGACGAAGCCGCCGGCAGCGTTGCCAGGGGTGCTTCGAGCGCGCCTGTGCACACGCCCCTGCAGGTGCTGGGCAGCGCGGCAACGGCGGAGAGCGCGGACGAGGACATGGCGTTCGACCGCCGCATCGCCGCGCCCTCGCAGACCCTGCGGCCCAGCACAGTCATCACGGTGCAGCCCGGCGGCAGCATCGGGCGCTCCTGGAGCGTCAGCCCGGCGCTGCACGCACAGCCCAAGCCGGGCGGCCACGGTCACGGCCTGCAGGCCGTGGCCGAGGCCACGGAGGCTGCGGAGCTGCGCAGCGGCTCGGCGCAATTGCACGGCTCAGTGGCGTCCAAGGGCATGGCGGCGCCGCATGACGGCATCGCCGCTGATGTCGGCGGGGACGCCCAGCAGGCGCCGCACCACCGCGTCGCCCACCCGCACGCGCTGGCGCGGGTGTCCGCGCTTGTGTCCAGCAGCAAGGACCTGGTGGCGCAGGGCATCGTGTACCCGCTGTACCGCGCCGTCGCCGACGCCGTCGTCAACCTGCTAACAGCCTTTACGGACGGCGGCCTGGACCGCCCGCTAGCGTCGGTGGAGTCGGCGCTGGGCGGCCACGGAGGCCACGCCCTCCTCCGAACGCAGGTCCTGGTTTCGGGGCAGGTACGCAGACTTCGCGACCGGTGTCCTGGAGCTGGACCTGGACCTGGGGCTGAGGCTGGAGCTTTTCCTGGGGCTGGGCCGGGGCCTGGACCTGGGGCTGGACCTGGGGCTAAACCTGGGGCTCACGTGCTTTGCATGCGCTGTGTCCGCTCATCCCACAGGCTGGGCAGGTGGCGTGGACGTCGCTGCGGCGCCTCATCGCGCACATCGCCGCGACCACGCTCAACCCGCCGCCGTCGCACGGGCTCGACCCGTTCGCCAGCCAGCTGTCCGTGTTTATGGCGGCCAAGGCGGTGGGGCAGCTGCTGTACGCCAAGGACTGGGAACTGCAGCAGCCGGAGCAGGGCAAGCAGGACGCTGGCGACGGGTCGGCGGATGACGAGGACGACGCGGCCGGGCTGCCCAGCGTCATCACCATTGACCTCATCAACGCCATCTGCCGCCGCCACCCGCATGAGGCGGCGCGCCTCATCCACGTAAGGCCGAAACGCGGGCGGCCACCCAAACAGCAAGCCCCGCCAGGAGGTGCCACCGCCGCCGGTCCAGTCCTCGTGACACACAAGGGGCCTTGACAGGCGATCCCTCCTGCCGTTGGCCTCCCAGCTCATTTGCCGAGTCTTCATGTGTGCGCTGTCTGACATGAGTTGTGGCATATTTGCCGGCGGCCGCAGGGTATCAACCTTCTCCCTGTGGACACGCTGGAGGGCGAGGCCCACCACACGTGGGATTCCATACCCATGAGCCTGGACTCGGCCTTCTACGCAGTGCTCGCCAAGGGGGAGTCGGTGAGCGCGCCTGACCTGGCCGTGCGCTGCGCCGTTGCGTGTCCAGCCGCCGCCGGCGAGCAAGGCCCCTTGCCTCGCATCCTGGTTCGCTCCCAGCGACGCCTGCAGCCTGGCGAGCCGCCCCGCCCATGCACAGCGCATGTGGCGGCTGACCGCGAGCGTGCTCCCTATCATGCTGACCCGTGCAGGTCAGGATCAGCCATAAAGCGTCACTGGCGCTCCCCCTAAGCGAGTTCCGCAAGCGCGCGCACAGGAACGAGGCCCCTGCCGGCCCGGGCGCCAACGGCTCCGCGCGCAAGGCCGGCAGCGGCCGCGTGAAGGTCGCGCAGGTGTTGCCGCAGGGTGGCCAGGAGCCCGCCGCCTCGCTCCGTCGCTCCGGCGATGGCGGCAGCGACAGCGACGACGGCGAGAGCGTTCGCGATGGCGGCCAGGACGACTCAGAGGATGCCAGGCTGACGCACTACAGCATCCTGCACGCCTGCATCTTCTCCAGCATGTGGTGCGTGTCGAGCAGCCTAAGCCTGGGCTGGGCGGCTGGGCCCTGGACTCGCCGCTCCCCAGTCCAAGTCGCGCGGCTGCTAGCCCTACCCTGCTCGCTGAAGCCTGAAGCCCGTGTGCAGCGCTGCGCGCCGCACCCACGGGCTTGTCGCCAGTGGGCTGAGGCCTCTGCCGCCGATGCACTGCCTTCAGGCCGGTGCTGAGCCACGCGGTGCTGTGCAGCCTGCGCCTGCCGGGCTACATGGCCGGCCTTGCGCGCATGCGCAACCGCGTGTACAGCTTTGCGGGTACGTGAGCGGGCCGCGCCGCCCGCCCTCGTACGCCATGCCGGCCGCGCAGCCACCAACTACCACGCGCAGTGCAGGCTGCCTGGGCCGCATCCAGCCATGCTGCTGGCACGCGATCGAGCGCCGCAGCCCTGTCGTCCTCCTGACCCCTTGCCCTGCATGCTCGCCGCGCCCGCCCGCCTGCTCCCGGCTGCGCAGTGCGGGGCCAGTTCTGGCAGATCGGCTCCATTCCCATCACCGTGGGCCTGGCGCTGCTGGTCTCGCTGCTGGGCCTCATCAGTCGCTCGATGCGCATGTGCCTGAAGCTCATCGGCGGGTGAGCGCAGCCCCAAGCCGCCGCACCGCACGCGTCCCGCTCCCTGGCATGCATGCACGCTGCGTCAAGCCACGACCCCAGCTGCACGCTGTCGCTTCGGCGTCCAAGTCTCACTGTGCTCCATCCCATACTCTGACCTTTTCGTTGCTGCTCCGTTCACGCGCGCTCTAGACAGTCTGCCGCGCATACCGCCCGCCTGGCGGGCTCTGCAGGACTTGGGTGGCTCCTTACTCCCTCGGGGCCTCCCGATCCGCGCTCCGCCAGGCTGCTGACGTTGGCCTTCGGCCGGCTGGAGGCTGGGCTGCAGCCGCACCTGACCAAGGCGGGCCAGGAGATTGCGAGGATGGAGGTGGTGCAGCAGGTCCACAGGGTGAGCGGGCGGCGGACAGGAGCGGCTGGCGGGCGACAGCGCGCCGCGGGGCATGTGCGCTTGGGGTGCAAGCGGCGCTGCACTGCCTCGTGCGTGCGGTACGGTGCGGCGGGCTGGGAACAGGCGCTGAGCTCGTAGCTGAGGCATGGTGGGTGCTGAGCTGCCCAGCACACGCCTGCCGCTCGTAGGTCAAGCGCAAGGTGGAGCAGGGCGCCGCCCGCCGCCTCATCACCGGCTCCTCGGCGATCATGAGCACTGTGCGGACGCTGCCGCGCTTCCTGTCCTTCCTGGGCGTGCTGCTGGACGGTGCGCAGGGGCGGGCCCTGCGTGGGGGGGGGCTGGGAGCGCCAGCGCGTCAATGCGGCCGCACGCGGCCTGGTTGCGTACACACTGCGGCACTGGCGCAATGCGCAACTGCGGCGGACCCCACCCCGTGCGACCTCGCCCGCCTGTGCACGCAGACAATGCCCTGGCTGAGGTCTGGCTGGGCGCTACGAGGCACGGCAGCCGCGCTCAGGCCGGGCTCGACAGCAGCAGGACCGTCCTCAGGTGCGTCGACGATGCGCAGCTGTCCCGCATGGCAGTCCGTGGTTGGCCCTGACGCCACACGCGTCGTGAATTTTGTGCGGGTGCGACGGTCCCCAACCCTTGACGGCAGCCGCTGCCTGCTCCATGCCTGCTCCACGCCTTGCCCTCGCCCCGCAGCGGCCGCACGACGCGCATCGTGTGCAACAAGGTGCCCGTGCCCTGCGCCGCCGCCATGCCCGCCGAGCTGCTGTACAAGCTGGCCTCGTCGCCCCAGGTGGTTGTGGCGGCTGCGGGCCAGGCAGCAGTAGCAGCGGCGCATGTGGAGGGCGCCACCCTGGACCCCTGCGCTACGCACGCACCCTGCCGCTGGAAGGCCTGCTCGGCTTGAGCACAATCTGACCTGGCCCAAGACGGTGCTCTGCAGTCTGATTTACCATGTGCGCACCCCGCTACAGGTCCATGGTGAGCTGTTCGCGTCGCCCGTCATGAAGGCGATCATCACCTGGCGCTGGCAGCACTTCACGCGCTACTTCCTGCTGCTGCAGTTCCTGGAGCACCTCATCTACATGGTGTATTTCATGGTACGACAGCACGATACGACGCGGGCCCTGCAAAGGAAACCCGCGTGCGGGTGGCGACCCGTGCCACGCGCTGGGTTGCTGGTTTCGCCTTGAAGTCGCATGGGCGCGTGCGCATGAGACGACCCAATGCCCGCCTGGCGATGCCCATGACTTCGCAGGTGTACGCCTTCTCGCTGTCCTTCACGCCCGACCTGTTCGTGGCGGTACTGGGCGAGCAGCGGACCAGGATCACGTACCACGAGGGCTGCGTGCTGCCGCCCAGCGGCCTCCAGCGTGAGTGCTTGGCGTGCTGTGTGCCATACGGCGAGCGGGCTGCGTGCAATATTGTGTGCCATACGGCGTGCCGTACTGCGTTTCTCGCTGGGCGCGCCAGGCTGCAGCGGCTCGGTCCTTTGTCCCCGAAAGCACCATCCAGGCGCTGCTTATCGACGTGACTTGCCAACATAACATTGCGTGCCGTCGCGTAACACCAACCCGCTTCAGCGGTGGCGCTCGCTTGGCGAAAGCGCTATCCTGGCATTCCATGCCCCCTACCGCAACTCCCATCGCCGATGCCGCGCAGGAGTCGTGCCCGTGCCTCCCACGCACAGTGTGCCCGTCGTCGTGCTGTAGATGTGCCGCACCGGGTGCGCCTTGCCGCTGCCACCCCGCAGAATTCCTGCTCGTCTCGCTGGGGGTCATGACGCTGACGTGTGTGGTCCAGGAGTACCGGCAGCTGACCTTCTTCAAGCTGGGCTGGTGAGCATGGGCCCCACCACCACCAGCTGCACAGCAGCCACGCACGCTGCGGTGCTGCTTTCCGCCGCTGCTCGCTCGCGCCTATTATAGCACGGGCTGCGGCTTGCGTCACGCTGTGGCTGCCCTCGCAGTGTGCTGCCAGCTGCTGACCGCCTCGCGGCGCCCTCTGCGTGGCGCCCTCAGGTTCAAGCAGCCATGGAACATCCTCGACTTTGCCTCCAGGTGCTGCGCCGGAACAGGGTCTGAGGGGCAGCCGGAGAGACCCCATGCGTTTCCTCCGACGACCGCCCTCGGCGCCAGTGCGCTGCCGTATCTTGCGCCGAACCTTGTCCACGCACCTCCCGCAGCGCCATCGTCTCTTTCCTGATTGCGCTGCACCTGGGGTGCGGCACGGAGGTGGAGTGGCTCCGCGGCCTGGCCGCGATCGAAGTCCTGCTGCTTTTCATCCGGCTGCTCTACTTCGCGATGGCTGACGACCGGCTGGGCTCGTTCTTCAGGTGCGGCGTGGGGCCGGGCCGGGCCGGGCCGGTGGGGCGCGAGCCCGCTGGCCAGCGGGATGGGCACACAGCTCCTGCCTGGGACCTGGACCGCCGGCGCAAGGGCTTGAGCCTTGCTCCCCACCCTCTCCCGCAGGATGGTGATCGAGGTGCTCCGCGACCTGTCCCTTTTCTTCGTGTTCCTGGGTGAGCAGGCAGCCAGGAGCGGGCGCAGCCTGGCGAGGCTCGCACGGGGGAGGCGTGCCGGCGGGCGGTGCCCAGGCACTAACACGAGCCGTTGCCCTCACTCCCACCAGGCATTCTATTCATCGGCTGGGGCCTGGCGCTGGCCGTGATGCAGGTAGGGACTAGGGAGTTGCGTTCGGGACACAAGGCAGGCATGGCACACTGGCGCCATCTTGTCGCGGCCACGGACCACCCCCGCTTACCCATTCCTCCCTGGGCCGCTCTGTCCCCCCGGCAGGGCCAAGCGGGCGCCAGCATGGTCGACACCTTCCTGCGCCTCTTCGTAAGTGGCATGCACGCCTCTGGCATGGCATGCTGGCGTTGGGCACTCGGGCTCGTCTGCCTGGCCCCGGCAAGCTCCCATACAACAGGGGCACTGCTTGTGTCACCGCCGCCCCTAACTTCAAACTGCCCGCCTCTCGCCCCCCAGACGGGCATCTTTGGAGACTTCAGCGTAGAAACCCTCATCAACGATTCTCACGCCGGCAGCAAGGGGCTGGACCGGCTGTGGCGTCTCTTCCTGTCCATCTACATGATCCTGGTGAGCCACCAGCTGTCATGGGGACCCATGGGGCGGTACTCGGCATCCTGTCCGCGAGCGCATGTGCACACCTCACTTGTTGCTGCACCGCCGGTGCGTGCTGGCAATGTGCTCAGGTGACCATCATCCTACTTAACCTGGTAAGTGGGGCACCAGCTGTGGGTAGCCCGCCTCCTGGGTGCAGCTCCGTGGCGATCGTGCGTTGAGACCCTACCCAAAACACACGTGCGGTGTTTCTCTGCTACTTTCCTTGAAAGTGAACACACGCTGTGCGCTGACTCATGTCTTGCCCGTGCCGCTGCTTGCCCAAACCCCTGTCCGCTTGCCGTCTGGCACCAATCGTAGCTTATCGGTGAGCACGGCTGCAGGCCCTAGAGCAGAGACGGCCGTAGGTCCGTGTGGCGTGATGGGCTTTGGCCTCTGGAGGTGCAGTGATGTCCCTGGCCAGTGGTGTTCCTGGCTCCCGTAACACACACGACCTAGGATGCTGAGCACACGACCAATGCGTCACACACGACCTAGGATGCTGGACACACGACCAATGCGTCACCACCCCCCCGAACGTGCCGCGTGCGTGTTGCTCGACTACTTTCCCAAAGAATGAACTCGCGCCCTGTCCTTATCCCGCAGCCATCATCAACGACTCGTACGAGCGCATCAACGACTCGGAGGCGTTCGAATCCCTCCGCAACAAGCTGACGCTGGTCGTGGAAGCCGAGTCGGTGAGACCTTCAACACTGGGTCAGCCGTTCGACAACCTCTCTTTAGCTGCCCGGTCCCGCTGAGGCATATGCAAAGGCACATGCAGTACAGGGACACACCGAGCGCGCGGGCAAATCCCAATCACAAGCCATACGCGCAGCTAATACGCCTTAGCGACCTTCTAGCACTTCCTCTGCTGCCCCTGCTGATGCCTGGGGCCCCTACCCTGGCTGCCGCCACTCTAGGCCATGCTTGGTTGTGTGGGAGCAACGCCAGCCACGGAATGGACGCCATGCTGCATTCCTTGCCCCTAGCCACTGGGTACTTATGGGCATCAGCCCGCTATGCGGCATGCGCTGGTGTGGCCGGAGCTGCCGCGTGCGCGACGGGGCTGGGCGCAGCGCCACCCCCTGCCATGTTTGCGCCCAGCGCCCAGCTGACTCCATCGCCGCAACCCCCTTCCGTCGCCGCCGCCGTGCCGCCTCCCAGGTGCTGCCGCGGAAGCTGGCGAGACGGGTACTGGAGGCCCTGGCCCGGGCCGACCTCTACGTTGTCACGGTGAGACCGCCGCAACCCAGAGCAGCACCCTGGGCCCCGCTTTCTGGCCTGCAGGCGCCTCCCATGTCTGCCTGGGTGCGGCCCAGCTGCTGTCCACACACCGACGCACCCGCCGTGCGCCCATTGTGCTCCCCGCGCGCAGCCCGAGGCCGCCACGGTGGGCGAGACGACGGAGGATTCGCCCGCAAACATCGCGGCGGCGACGGGGGCGAACCTCCGCCGCACGCTGCAGCCCCCTGCAAGGTGCGCTAGCGTGCTGCCGCTCCCCCTTACCCGTTGCCGGCCCGGCACTGTACCAAAGCCCTCTGCCCCATTTACTCGCTACGCCCGCGTGTCTCCTCTCGCACCATGCCACGCCACCACGCCCGCCGCCGCCATCCTGAACCGCCGCATGCTGCCCGCAGGTGGAGCGGGCGCATGGGTGAGACCAAGCGCCACTTCAGCTCTGTGGTGGACCAGCTGGCGCGCGAGCAGCTCGCCTTCCAGCAGCGCATCCTGGGCAACCTCAGCACCCTCAGCACCCGGACGGTGGCGTCCGCCGGTGCAGACACGCCCAAGGCCGGACCCAGCGGCGCGTCGAGGGACGGCGCGGGCACGGCGCGGGCGGCGCGCGGCGGGGCCGCGGCGCGGGGCTCGTTGGACGAGGACGGAGAGGCGGTGGTCCGGCAGGCGGTCGCGGACGCGGTGCAGGAGATGGCGGATGACGTGCGGCGGCAGCAGCAGGCGACGCAGGAGCTGCAGGAGGCGTCGCGCGTGCAGCAGGAGGCCCTGATGCGGGCGGTTGCGGAGGCGCAGCGGCAGCAGGCCGAGGCGCTGGCGGCGCTCGAGTCGCGCCTGAGCGCGGCGGTGGAGGAGGCCAGCGCGTCGGCGGCGCGCGCCGCCGCTGCGGCTGCAGCCCAGGCCCAGCCCCAGCTCGGGGGCAGCAGCTCGGCGCTGGGCGCCGGCGGCGCTGGCGGGGAGCCAACGGTGGCGATGACGCGGCGGGAGCTGGAGGAGCTCGCAAAGGCGGCGGCCGAAAGCGCGGCGCAGGCGGCGGTACGGCAGGTGCTGCAGGCGATGCAGCAGCGGCCCGCGAGCGGCGACGTGGGTTTGTGAGAGGGGGGCGTGAAGGTACGGGTGTTGCTTGTAGGGAGCGGGACCGAGCCACGGCCCGTCATGTAGGGTTAGCAGCGGCGGTTGCAGCTGAGCCATGGATGCTAGCTCATTGCTTGATAGCGTTGCTGCAGCGCAAGGAATGATGCTCGGTACCGCAGCAGACCCGTGGCGAATGCCGGACGTGCATAAGAACTGGCAGCGCCGTACAGGTGCGCCGCTGCTCGCAGCAGGTGCTGGACTATTATTTGCTAGGTATGGGCTGACTGTCTCTATGGGCTGACTGTCTCTGTTGTCTGATTTAGGGGCAGTTACCGTAGCGTGGATTGGCACGCATTATGCCAAGCCAAGCAAATGAGGCAAGCCCGGACAGGCTGTACGCGTTGGTGCGAAGTTGGGATGCGCAGGTGTGCACAGTGGACACGGTGCTGACCATGCGCAAGTCGCCCTGTGAGCCTGCGCATGCTTCCCGTGGCCGACGGGCAAACGCAGATGGGAGAAGCATCACCGCGTGGCTCGCAGAGAGCGAGGCAGGTGCGCCATGCGTACGTGTCGGTCGGTGCTGCTGACGTGACAGACAGAGCCGCCGCAAGGGTGTGCGCACGTCATTGCGTGCGCCGACTAATGCAAATGGCATGACTTTGAACGCCACCATATGTAACCAACTGTTACAGAGCAGTGCGCGACAAGACGCGGCGTGGGCCGGCGCACTACCGTGGTGGGCCCTGCTTAGGCAACCACCCATGACCGAGCTCTCGGCCTTGTTTAAGCAGCGCACCGAGGATATTTGGAATGCAGGACACCTTCAAAACATACGTTGCGTAGGACGAGCACGAGCCTCGACGCTCACTTTGTCACAACTTGGCCGCAAAACGACCCAATCCAAACAGCTTAGCACGGCTCAGCTGCCAGTGCTTTATCGTCCGTTTTGCATTGGTTCGCAAGGTCGGCGTTCGGCCGCAGTGACCTTCGGCACCATGCGCCCAACGGACTTTGCGTGCAGCTGTGGCTAGCGTTACTTGCTGGAATGTCAGACACAGGCGTACGTGATGCTGCGACGCTGTACGTTGACGGCACACCGCAGGAAGGGCGCGTGTCGCTTGTCAACCCCGCGGCCACGCCCGCGGCGACGAGCGGCCCCCTTGCTAGCGACGTCTACGGCTACGGCGATGGTGCCTACACTGAGCGTACTACCCGAGATGGCGGTGAAAGTAGCAGCAGCGGTGCTACTCGGCACGAGGCGAAGTCTTGCCGCCCCGCGCAAAAGGGCATCGCCGAGCTCATGATCGGCGACGGCGGCGCCAGCCGGCACAGCCGGCGCGTGCGACTGGATGTCGAGAGCCCGCAAGGCCAGGCCGCAGCTATGGTTCCTGGCAGCCGGCAGCCACTCGGCTCCCGCCGAGCGCGCGCGCCGCTGTCGCTCGGGCGTGGCAGCGGCATCTCCGCTGCGCCGGAGGAGCGCCTGAAGCACATGCCGCAGGGCCTGCCGGAGCTCAACCAGGCTTGCTGGGAGGACGACCTGGATCGAGTTCACGAGATCATCAAGTGCTACAAGCATGACAAGCGCAGCTTGCCAGCTACCTGGGTGTGGGTACACCCGGCCGTTCAGGAGGCCAGCGACGCGGCGACGGCTGACGGCGGCGACGTAGCGGCGGCGGTCGCTGCTGCGGTCGTCGCCGGGGGGCTGCCCGCCCTGCCGCAGCAATCGGACCCGCAGTCGGCTGTGGCTGCGCTCAAGGCCTTGCAGGCGGGCGAGCCGCTGCGCTACGCTTGCCACCCACTCACGATTGCCGCTTTCCACGGTACGCCCTTGCCAGCGCGACTGCCCCCGTGACGGCATGCCGCCGTCGGGCGCAGCGTCACATGCCGCCGTCGGGCTGTGGCCTCTGTCTCGGCCTCCTTGGCTTGCGCCTGGCCTTCCTTACATCAGCCTCCCTCGGCGCTCACACGCCCAACCCGTCCATGCTCCCCCGCCTCGCGCTGCCGCTTCAGGCAATGCCCGCATGGTTCACCAGCTGCTGAGCCTGGTCAAGGGCGCGCGAGGCGCGACGCTGACCTGGCGCCCGCCGCCCGGCCTGCCCATGGGCTGCCCGTGGCTGACACGTCTGGCTGCGGCGTCGCTGTCGCCGACAGACGGCGGAGATGAGTGCATTGACCTCATCGCGGGCGCCGCACGGGCCGTGATGCGCAGCAAGCTGCTGCCGAAGGAGCACGAGGACCGCAGCATCTATGGCTGCTTCCGGTGAGCTGGTTGCGAGGACCACGATCGCGGGGTTGCGGCGCCAGCTAGGACGCAGCACGCCGGCCGGCAATGCCTGCCACCTGCGCCGGTGCCAGCCTCCTGGAAATGCCACTGACCTGGTGCGCTGAAGCCCGCCCTCCCACCCGGCCGACCGTGCCCGGCGGCAGGTTCCGGCCGCTGGTGGTGGCGCAGACGGCGGAAACCATCCACGCGCTCCACATCAATGACGTGCACGGCAACACGTGGACCCTTGACTTGCAGCCCAGCAAGAAGGCCGAGTCGAGCTCGCGGCGCGCGACCTGGACCGAGCCCCCCTCGCCCTCGGCACGAGACGCGCCGCAAACCGGCGCCTTCGACGAGGCAGGCGCCGAGCTCGCGAGCCTGGAGCCGCCGACGCCGGGACCCGGCGCGTCGCAAAGCGACGAGCAGCGGCGCAACCGCAACGCGGCCGAGGTGGCGCTGCTGCGCGCGCGGCTGTTCCATGACAGCCTCGGCCGGCCGCTGGTCGAGTCGCTGCGCAGCGTGACGCAGCACACGCTGGTGGCGCTGGCGGCGCTGACGGCGCTGGCCCGCCGGGGCCTGCGGCCGGACTACTTCTTCAGCTGCTCCGAGCACGCTCACCAGCCCTCGACCTCATTGTTGGTGCTGCTGGTGAAGCACTACGGCCAAGCACTGGCGCATTCGGAGCTTGGCGCCGGCAACGCCACCTCGCCGGCTGCCCTGACCGTGCTCTCCGGCTCCATCGCGGCCATGGGCCTGCCCAGCGGCACCGGCGGCGGCGCGCTGGGCGGCGGCGTGCTGGTGGAGCTGCGCGAGGAGCTGCTGCTGCTGGTGTCGACGCTGCTGCAGAACGGCGCGGCCGTCGACGATCCGCCGTCGCCGTCGCTGCTGGCGGGTCCGCTGCACGTGCCCGCAGGCACCTGGGGGCGGCCGCCCGCATCGGCGCTGGCAACGGCGTTCAACAGAGGCCCTCAGGTCAGTCTGCGATACGATGAGGTCGCGGCCGCAGGACTGCGACAGGGCAGCGCCGTGTTGCGCGGTCGGGGCCGGCCGGGACGCCAACACGGCGGACCGACGCGGCACGGCCGTCCTCGTGTGCGAGTTCGAGCGCCCGAGCCGAGCTGCAGCCGGCAGACCCTTTGTCCCCCAAATCCACAACTGGTAGCTGCACTGAGCTGCGCCAGCGCCTGTAGCTCGCTGCTCGCGGGTTGCCGCTAGCCGCCAGTCCAAAGTGCGCCGCATATGTTCCCTGCCATGGGCCCTCCCGCGGGCGCTCCCCGGCAGGAGCTGGCGGTCGTGCTCCTGGCGCACAGCAAGCTGCCGCCGCGCACTGACGAGCAGCTGCAGAGCGCGCAGGACAGCGCGCTCCCCCGGCAACTCAGCATCAAGGCGCGCGACGCGCGCTCCAGGACCTTTTACCTGCAGGCCAAGGGCGCCTACCCCTGGCTGGACGAGAACAACAACGCCTGCCGCACCTCCCCGCTGCTGGCGCTGGGCGCCAAGCTTCAGGAGGCGCTCGCCGTGGGCTGCGTCCCAAAGTGGCTGCATGACAGCAGGTGCGGCGCTAGCGGCTCCGGCCCGTTTGGCCTCGGCAGTCTGCGCCACTGGCAGCCTTCGTGTCGCTCATGCGAGGACCCATGTCGAGGTTGCCTGGCTACGACCAGGCAGGCTCCGGGGGGCTCCTGCGATCCTCCGGTAGCAAGCCGCATGGTGACCAGCGGCGCTTGGCCGTGGGCGGCGGAGGACCGGCTGGCGCCCCGTCGGCCGGGCCCCCTGGCTGCAGCGCAACGCACTGCCTCCAGCTGTCCCGCCGCGTGCGCTCGTGTTACCAGCGAGCTTGTCGCTGGGTGCCTCCGCTTTCCCGCTGCCAACACAGGCACAAGGAGCTGATTGCTGACCTGGCACGGTGTGGAATGGAGGCCGCGCCCGACATGCTGGCCGACGACCTGCAGGCAGGCGACGCTCGTCGCGTATTTAGTTCCGTACGAGAGTGTGCCGTACGCACTGCTCCGTACGGCAGCTTGCGCGCCCGTGTCGTAGACGTAACAGCCCGTGGACAGCAGGGCGTGGCGCTGGGTGATGGAGTGCCCTCTGGATGATGGGCATTCACCTAGCTCCGTCCCCGTCCCGGACCACCACTCGTGCCCACCCCCGTGCCGTGCAGTGGCTGGTGGTGCATGCGCTCGAGCGCTACATGCGGCGCGGCGCCGGGGGGCCCTCAAAGGTAGGCCGGCGACCTACCGCCGCGCCAACGTGCTGCAGCAGGTTGAGCCGTGGCGCCTGGCCTCGCCGGCTCTGGGGCGTATGCTTGCGACACACGCGTGCTGGCCCACCTCCTGCGCCAGGTGGGCCCCACCGCGCAAGACGGCATGCGCGCCAGCAGCCGCGCCGCCGGCGTCGCGAGCGCAGCGCCCTGCACTGCGCCCATCACCGCCATCGTCGTCAAGCCCTGCGGCGGCATGAGTCCCGCCCGCGGCATGATGATCAGCAGCAGCAGCAGCGGCGGCGGCAGCAGCAGCGGCAGCAGCGGCGCGGCCAGCGCAGCGCCGCCGGTCGGCCCGCGCGCGGTCGCCGAGGCCAGGGAGCGGCACAGCCAGGCATCGCCCGGCGCCGGCGCCCCGGCGGCTCCGCCCACCGGTCAAAGCCCGGCGCCGGGAGGCGGGCTGCCGGGGCCTCGCGCCGCGTGGCCGGCGCCCGCCGCCCAGGCGGTGCCGTCGGGTGCGGACACCACGCAGGAGGCGGTGTACCTGCTGTACCGCGCCGTCGCCGAAGCCGCCGTCCTGTTGCACACCTCGCACACGGGCGGCGACCTGAGCGGCCCGCTGGCGTCTGTGGAGCTGGTGCTGGGCGGCCAGGGCAGCCGCGCCGCATGGCAGACGGGGCTCGAGCTGGCGGCACAGGTGCGGTCCACAGGCGGGCTGGCGTGGTCGCGGCCACATGCGCAGGCCAGGCCCTCCCGGCCGGCCCTGGCCCTCTCGCGGGATCCGCAGCCCTCCAACGCGTGCCCCCTCCTGCCGTCCCGTGCGTGTGGTACCGGTACGCAGGGCCGCCAAGTGGATTGGACGTCGCTGCGGCGCCTCATCGCGCGCATCGCCGCGACCACGCTCAACCCGCCGCCGTCGCACGGGCTCGGCCCATCCGCCAGCCAGCTGTCCGTGTTCATGGCGGCCAAGGCGGTGGGGCAGCTGCTGTACGCCAAGGACTGGGAGCTGCAGCAGCCGGAGCAGGGCAAGCTGCAGCCGCAGGGCAAGGAAGTGGGTGACGGTGGCGAAGGCGCGGAGAGCGGGCAGCACAGCGCCCAGACCAAGAAGCCGCCCGCGCCGGTGGCCAGCGTCATTACGATTGACCTCATCAACGCCATCTGCCGCCGCCACCCGCATGAGGCGGCGCGCCTCATCCACGTAAGGCCAGCCATGGATAGTTGGCGGGGGCGGGGGCGGCAGCTTAGGCCAGGCCTGGGGCACCACGAAACGCTGCCGTACATGAGGGCGCTGCTGATGTGAGGGGCTGTTGCGGTTCTGCTGCTGCGGCTTGCGTGCCTGCCCGGCCGGCGGGGTCCCGCAGGGCATCGACCTGCTCCCCGTGGACACGCTGGAGGGCGAGGCCCGCCACACGTGGGACTCTGTACCCATGAGCCTGGACTCGGCCTTCTACGCAGTGCTCGCCAAGGGGAACACGGTGAGCGCGCTCGGCCTGGTTGCGTGCTGTGGTGGGGTGCGCCAAGCCGCTGCCAGGGGCGAGGTGCTGCCGTCGGTGGATTGGCACCTGTCGGCAGCAGCGGGCTGGTCGCAGGACGCAGCCGCGCGCCTAACGACGCTGCGCGAAGATACGCACACCGCCGCTGCAAACCACAGGTCGAGATCTTCAGAGGCGCTCGTGGACGCAGGCCCGCCGGCGGCGCGCGCGGCAGCACCAAGGTCTCGCCGGAGGAGGCCGCCGGCGAGGACGGCAGCGCCGGCAACGACAGCGAGCGGGACGAGGACGAGCAGTGCGCGGTCTCCGCCACCAGCCAGGCCACCGACGGCGTGCAGGCCAAGCTGCTAGACGCCTGCGTGTTTGCCAGCATGTGGTGCGCTGCTTGAAAGGGTGTTGGGAGTGTTGTTAAGGGTATTGAGAGTGTTGTTAATGTCCATAAGAAACTCATGCCAACCACAATAATAACGTTTTAATGACAACATCGTGCTGGCCAACCACATGGGGTGTCCCTGCGCTGGGCCGGGTTGCATCTGCTAGATGCGGTCTGGCGCGATCCCCCACAGCTGGTACAGCTGGGCGGCTGGCCCGTGTCACCTGCCTGGGCCAACCCAATCCTGGCAGTCGTCTGCAGCTCGGCCGTATCTCGCACCGCAACCAGCTGCCGGCACCGCGTGTGGCTGGCCCGCACCGGGACCCACACTTGCCCCTGCCGTGCTGCCCCTCCCATGGCGGGCTCCACCTACCGCTTCGTCCCGCCCCCTGCCCTGCCCCGCGCCACATCCCAGGCGCGTGCTGCTGTACACGGTGCTGTGCAGCAACAGGCTACCCGACCACCTGGCCGGCCTCGCCCACATGCGACAGCAGGTCTACGGCTTCGCGCGTGAGCAGCCGTGCCCGCTCAGCGACCCTCCAGCCCAGCCCTGCCCTGCCCTGCCGCATTCGGCCCTGCCGCATTCGGCCCTGCCGCATTCGGCCCTGCCGCCATCGCCATCGCAGCAGCAGCCGCAGCGCTCACAGCGCAGCGCCACTCGCCTGCGCGCCGCGGACCAGGGCCGTCCGTGTGTGCCTCGAAGTGACCGGCGCCCCTCGGCTGCGCCCCCGCCCCCCCCCAAAACGCCCGCAGTGCTGGGCCACATCCTGCAGCTCGGCTCCATCCCGCTGGCGCTGAGCCTGATGCTGCTGCTATCGCTGCTGGGGCTGCTCAGCCGCTTCCTCATCTTCTTGGTGTGGGCCATGACCATGTGAGCGTTGAGCCGGATGGCTGGGGAGGGCATATGCCGCATGCGTACGCGCGCCAGGACCCACCCGGGTGGCACAGAGCTACCACCACGGGGTACCACTAGGGTGCCGCTGGGATGCAGGGTACGCTGTCGCCCAGGGCGGCGGCGTGTGGGCTTGAAGGGGGCGCCGCTATCTCTGAACCCAAGTGCCGGCCATGCTCACTCTGCGGGCTCCGCCCCGCCCTCCCGCGCGCCCGCCAGGCCATTGGTGGCGCTGTTCTCGCCCTTCGGCAGCTGCAGGCAGCGCTGGCACTGGGTGTGGGCCGCGAAGCAAACACGAAAGGTGGGTGCCGGCACTGCCGGCGCGCCCGTTGCGGCCTTGGATGGGGCGCGCGGGTTGTGGCCGCTGGGTGCTGCGGTCGTGAGCGCGGTGTGTGCGGCGCGGCGGCTTGCGGGCGGGTGGGCTGGGTGCACA
Organism: Chlamydomonas sphaeroides; assembly: GCA_001662425.1. Taxonomy (NCBI): domain Eukaryota; kingdom Viridiplantae; phylum Chlorophyta; class Chlorophyceae; order Chlamydomonadales; family Chlamydomonadaceae; genus Chlamydomonas; species Chlamydomonas sphaeroides. Next base: position 211,054 of record BDDC01000006.1, read on the forward strand.
GAGTGGCTGCCCCTCCCGGGCCGCGTGTGCCGACGGCTCACGGTGCCCCGGTGCCGCGCCCACGCGCTTGCCGCCCCGCAGCTCAAGCACGGCGTGCGCCACATCGCGGACGCGGGCAGGGTGCTGTCGGCCGGGGGCCGCGGCCTTCCTCGCATAATGTCGGTGCTCAGCGACAGTGCGTGGGGCCGGGATCGGGGGCCTGGGGGCCACGGCGCTGCCGCGATGGGGCGCGGTGGCACAGCGGCATGTGCGCAGACCGCTGCGTCCACAGCAAGGAAGGCTGCTTCGTCCCCAGAGCAACCCTCCCACGTGCCGCCGCTCGCAGACGACGCCCTGGCCGAGTTGTGGCTCGGCGCCACGTGCCCTAAGGCCCCGGAGGGGGAGGCCGGCGCCGGCGCCGCCAGAGTGGTCAGGTAGGACGGCGCGGCCCGGGGCGCGGGGCGCGGGGCGCTGGACAGTGCCCCGCCCGGCCGCTTGTGGACCTTGGACTGGAGGAGCACCCGGCACTGAGCGTGCGGACCTGCTCGCCCTCGCCCCGCAGCGGCCGCACGACGCGCATCGTGTGCAACAAGGTGCCCGTGCCCTGCGCCGCCGCCATGCCCGCCGCGCTGCTCTACCGGCTAGCCTCGTCGCCGCAGGTGGTTGTGGCGGCTGCGGGCCAGGCAGCAGGAGCAGCAGCACAATGCGTTGCGGGCGTTGCTGCAAATCACGTGCCCTTTGGTCATCGCCCACAACTCCTGACACCCCCCCCACCCCACCGCCGCCTGCTGCCGCAGGTGAATGGCGAGCTGTTCGCGTCGCCCGTCATGAAGGCGATCATCACCTGGCGCTGGCAGCACTTTACGCGCTACCTGCTGCTGCTGCAGTTCCTCGAGCACGTCGTGTACATGGGGTACTTCATGGTACGACAGCACGGCAGGCGACGTCCATCTGGCCCGTAACCGCATGCTCGTGCAACGTACCTGGCCTGCGCTTGAGACTGCCAAGGGCCGGCGCAGGTGTACGCCTTCTCGCTGTCCTTCACGCCGCCGGTGCTGGTGGCGGTGCTGGGCGAGAGACGCACGCAGGTTGTGGAGGCCGAAGGCTGCGTGCTGCCGCCCAGCGGCCTACAGCGTGAGCCGCCCGGACGCGCCGTCGCTGTGCTGCGCGCCCTGGGGCTGCGTCGCTCGCTGCCGCCCGCACCGCCCATCGCGCCGCCCACGTGCTGGCCGCTTCGTGCAGCACCCGTCTGACTGGGTTGGCTGTAGAGCTATGTACCGTGCCGTACTGTGTGCCGTACCATGTGCCGTACCGCCCACACAGAGTTTTTGCTCATCTCGCTGTGCATCATGACGCTGACGTGCCTCGTCCAGGAGGTCCGGCAGCTGACCTTCTTCGGCTTCGACTGGTGGGTGTGCGCAGGAGGGCCAGAGCCATGCGCCTGCGCCTGCGTCGCTTGCGTGCCAGCTCAATGTGTGTCGCCTGACTCCTGTTCCCCCTGCGCTGCGTCCGCTGGTGGGCCCCTGCAGGGTCCGGCAGCCCTGGAACATCCTCGACCTGGCCTCCAGGTACCCTGGACCGGACCGGACCGCACTCCAGGCGGCAGGGCCAGCATGGGGCATGGGCATGGGGGGGCACGCAGGCGGGGACGGCATCACGCCGGGCCGTGTGTCGGCCATGTGCTAACAAGCCTGCTGCCCAAACCCACACGTGCCTGTCGCAGCGCCATCGTGGGCGTACTCATTGCGCTGCACCTGGGCTGCGGCACGGAGGTGGAGTGGCTCCGCGGCCTGGCCGCAATCGAGGTGACGCTCCTATTCATCCGACTGCTCTACTTTGCGATGGCTGACGACCGGCTGGGCTCGTTCTTCAGGTGCGGTGTGGGGCCGGGCACACGCCTGCAGCGCGCTGGTTGTTGTTCGCTGGTTGCTTGCGGGATGGCCGACCGGGCGAGAGGGCTTGAGCCTTGCTCCTCACTCTGCCCCCTGCGCCCCACCCTCTCCCTCAGGATGGTGATCGAGGTGCTCCGTGACCTGTCCCTCTTCTTCGTGTTCCTGGGTGAGCAGGCCGCCAGGAGCGGGGGCAGCCTGGCGAGGCTCGCACGGGGGAGGCATGCCGGCGGGCGGTGCCCAGGCACTAACACGAACCGTTGCCCTCACTCCCATCAGGCATTCTATTCATCGGCTGGGGCCTGGCGCTGGCGGTTTTGCAGGTGCGTGAGGGCCGGGCCAAGGACGTGCAGCAGGCATGACGCCTGGCGTCCTGCCGGACCGGACCGGATGACCGGACCCTGCCCATGTGAGCCATTCCTCCCTGGGCCGCTCTGTCCCCCCCGGCAGGGCCAAGCGGGCGCCAGCATGGTCGACACCTTCCTGCGCCTCTTCGTGAGCGACGTGCACGGCTCTGTGTCATGGCGTGCTGGGGTTGGGCACTCGGGCTCGTCTGCCGTTCAGGGCTCCAGGGTCCCGGCTACACAGCTGCTGCTGGGTGCACGAGTGCGCTGCAACCCCCACCCGGGCTCAGCCGCTGCCGGCCCACATCGCGAGCGCTACCCGCCCGCCTCTCTCCCCCCAGACGTGCATCTTTGGTGACTTCGACGTAGAAACCCTCATCAACACGCACGCCGGCAGCATGGGGCTTGACCGGCTGTGGCGCGTCTTCCTGTCCATTTACATGATCCTGGTAAGCCGCTGCTGCCGTGAGGCTACATCCCCCTTGAGAAGCTGTTCGCATTCTTATGAACCCACCTAGCCGTGTGCGCTTATACAAACACACCTCACGCATTGCTGTGCCCCCGGTGCTCGCTGGCATTGTGATCAGGTGACCATCATCCTGCTCAATCTGGTGCGTGAGATGGCTTTTCCGTACCTGCGATAGCGCCTCGCCTGCCTGGCCGGCCACCACTGCGCAGCCGTACGTTGTGGACCTCGCGGCAGCACTCTGCGCTGACCCTTGCCGTGCCCCGTGTCGTGGCCCCGATCGCCCCATGGATGGCCGCTCGCCCGACCACCCAACGTAGCTCATCGGTGAGCACACAGCACACATGCGGCTGCATGGTGTGGCTGCTGTCCTAGGGCGCCCAGAGACGTCATGGCGCCAAAGAAAGCGAAAGTACGAAAGGCCCCCCACCCCACCCCCCTCCTGACACGCCCGCGTCTTCCTCCGCGCGTCCTGTCCTCATCCCGCAGCCATCATCAACGACTCGTACGAGCGCATTAACGACAATGAGGTGTACGAGTCGCTACGCAACAAGCTGACGCTGGTCGTGGAGGCCGAGTCGGTGAGGCCGCGCCCCACGTGCAATTGGGCCCTTCGCCAAGGGACTCTGCGGGGCTCCTGATGCGACCTGCCGCCCGCGGCCATGCCTGCAGCCAGGGCCAGGGCCGGGGTCCATCCGAGTGCGTTGGATGCTTTGAAAGACCGCACCAGCGGGCTCCGTCGAACGATACCCCCCCCCCCCCCCCCCCGCCCCCACCCCCCCCCCCCCCG
>BDDC01000006.1:214873-236461 GCA_001662425.1 Chlamydomonas sphaeroides
GCGCATGCTTGAGACGCTGGCGCGGTCTGAGCTGTACGTCATCACGGTGGGTTGGGGGCCGGACAGTTGACCAGAACATCGCGAATCTGCCACCCAGGCTCACGCAGGACGGGGTACGGCGCTCGCGCGCACGGGACACGGCCCGCCTGCGAGCCTTGCGCAACGGCCGAGGGCTGTCAGACGCGAGCCAAGGGCCGCCTCTTGGTGCCTGGTTTGGGCTGGCAGTGCAGCCCTCGCCAGCGCCAAACGCTCCGGTGCCGGCCCCCTTGCATGCCGAGCGTCACCCCTTCTATTGTATGACCGACCGAGTGTCACCCTACTTTTGTATGACCAGCCGAGTGTCACCCTTGAGAGGGTCCCCCCTCCGCAACGCCTGTGTGTCCACGCCAGGGGCGTAACCCCGATCCATTCCGGGTTGGGCTGTCAGCCACGGGACTTTCCTAGTCCGCATCCGTGCTTTGTCTATCGGCAACCGACGAGACCCAACCCTAGCGGCTTCGCCCCAGCTCTCTGCGTTGCCCTGTGGCTGACTCCCTGGCGTCGGCGGCGATACAGCTGGCCGTCGGGCCGCGCACTGGCCGTAACCCTCGCCCGCCCCGTCACGTGCGCGTGGCGAGAGACAGCCTCCAGTGACGCTGCCTCCTCTGACTGCGATCACTTAACTCCAAGACAACATGCCCGTCGGCGCCCCGCAGCCCGAGGCAGCGACCGTGGGCCTCAGCCTGGACGACCTAATGGCCGACGCCGCGGCCGCCACTAGTCGCCGCCCGCTGCAGATGCCGGCCAGGTGAGTGGCCGACAGCGCGGCGGCGCCCCTCAAGCCTTATCGGACGTAAAATGGTGGCAAAGTCCGCGACCCCAGCCCATCTGCAGTCAGGCTCAACCAGGCTTGCACGCAACGGCCCGGCCGTACGCTGTCCCACAGCCCCGCTGCGCAACGGCGGCCTGGCACTGGCTATGCTGTAGCGGCCTTGAGTGGTGGTGTTGACAAACACCGGCACAGCGGCAAACAAGCGTTTGCACCGCGACGCGCGCTTTGCAGCGCCCAAGCATGCCACACACGCGTGTGGGGTTCTGTTCAACCTAACACTGGAACACGTCCGTCATCTCTTTGTGCCTTCCCCCGTCACCCGCGCGCGCGCACAGGTGGAACGGACGCATGAGCGAGACCAAGCGTCACGTCACCTCCGTCGTGGATGCGCTGTCACGCGACCTCAAGCTGGCGTTCCAGGAAAAGATGGGCGGCATCTTCAGCGGCCAGGCTGCGGCCGCGGGCAACGCGCCAGCCGGCCGCGTCTCGGGCGCGGGCGACTCCTCGGGCCACCGCTCGCTGCGCGGCAGGCATCGGCCCAGCGGGCTGCTCACCGCGGCCGACTTCCGCGGAGGACGGGCAGCGGCGCGGGACGTGGGCGATGAGGCGGAGGGTGTGGCGGACGCGGTGGGCATTAAGGTGGGCGAGCTGATGGCTGGGCTGCAGCAGCAGCAGCAGCGCGACGCGGCTGCGGACCGTAAGGCGGCGAGCGAGCAGGCGGAGGCGCTGCTGCGGGCGGTCCAGCAGCAGGCGACGGCACTGGCGCTGCAGCTCGCGGAGGAGCGGCGCGCGGCGGCGGCAGCGTTGGAGAGGGCGCTGGCGGAGGGGCTGCAGCGGCAGCAGGCAGCTGCGGCGGCGGACGTGCAGCGGCAGGAGGCGCAAGCCCTGGCCGCGGCAGAGGCACAGCGGCAGCAGGTCGAGGCGCTGGCGGAGGCGCAGCGGCTGCAGGCGGATGCACTGGCGTCGTTGGAACGCCACCAGGCCGAGGCACTGGCGGCGCTCGAAGCGCGCCTGAGCGCGGCAGTGGATGAGGCCAGCGCATCGGCGGCGCGCGCCGCCGCAGCTGAGGCGGCAGCCCACGTCCTGGCTGGGAATGGCGGGAGCCCGGGGACCAGCGTCGAGAGCGGCGCCAGCAGCTCTGGCGGGGAGCCAACGGTGCCGATGACGCGCCGGGAGCTGGAGGAGCTCGCAAAGGCGGCGGCCGAGAGCGCGGCGCAAGCGGCGGTGCAGCGTGTGCTGAATGCACTCAAAAAGGCGCAGCGCCCGCCGGGCGACTCGACGCCCTCACCGGCAACGGCCACGGCACCGACGCTGATGTCAGGCCCTGAAGAATGAACGAAAAGGGTTGTCGACCGTGCGCAACTCCTGCTCACCTTGGCGAGCGACCCATGGTCACACCCGCTCTTTTGTAACACGTTTCGATTCTCTTTGCAATAAATGGAATCATGTTCGCATGTAAGCAGTTGCACTGCAGCTGCGAGTACTGGAACAGAACGATGCCTCTCCGTCACTTCCCCGCAGTGAGCAGCGTTGTGGGTCAGTATGCGGCTAGCGTTATAAATGTTGCTGATTCCTGTGGGCTGCTTCGGTGGTGCTAAACCAGTGGCGCGCGTCTGCACCGTTGACGAAGCATTCTGGTCGAGTTCTACCCCCTTTAACGCAGGCAAGAAAGAGGTATTTGACATGCATAATTGTTTGTACTCTTGGAGGGCTCTGTGGCGAGTGGCGGGGGCTGCGGTGTTGCGGCCGAGCCTTCCGACAGCGTTACCCGACGTGAGGATCAGTGCAGCGTAAGGGCCCCGTGGGATAGCCACAACATGATCGAATGCATGGGCATCGCCGGGGCGGGGAAATTCGGGCTTGGACAACGCGATTGAGTGCTGCAGCATTATCGTCCGTCGACTTGCCTGGCGCATTGACAACCCCGTGCTGCTGTGCCCCACATACCAATTTGTCCCACTTCTAGCAGCTATCACAATGCTCGCTAAGCAGAGTGTGCGGTCGGCCCCGGGCTGCCGCTCCTCCGGCCGTCGTGTCTGCGCTCGCGTGCCCGCTGGCCGTGGTCGCCTCGAGGTCGTCTGCGCCAGCAGCGCCAAGTTCTTCGTGGGCGGCAACTGGAAGTGCAACGGCAGTGTCGCCAGCGTCCGCAACCTCGTTGATGAGCTGAATGCCGGCAATATCACGCGCGGTGTGGACGTCGTGTGCGCACCCCCCTTCATTTACATCGACTACGTCATGCAGCATCTGGACAGGGACAAGTACCAGCTGGCCGCTCAGAATTGCTGGATCGGCGGCAACGGAGCCTTCACCGGCGAGGTCAGCGCCGAGCAGCTGACCGACTTCGGCGTGCCATGGGTCATCCTGGGCCACTCGGAGCGCCGCTCGCTGTTCGGCGAGAGCAACGAGGTCGTGGCGAAGAAGACCTCCCATGCCCTCGCGGCGGGTCTCGGGGTCATCGCGTGTATCGGCGAGACCCTCGACCAGCGCAACAGCGGTTCCGTGTTCAAGGTCCTGGACGGACAGATGCAGGCGCTGGTGGACGAGGTGCAGGACTGGTCGAAGGTTGTGCTTGCCTACGAGCCGGTGTGGGCCATCGGCACGGGCGTGGTGGCGACGCCCGAGCAGGCGCAGGAGGTGCACGCCTACCTGCGCAAGTACTGCCAAGCCAAGCTGGGCAGGGCCGTTGCGGATAAGCTGCGGATCATCTACGGCGGCTCCGTCAACGACGCCAATTGCAAGGAGCTGTCGTTCCAAGAAGACATCGACGGTTTCCTGGTTGGCGGCGCCTCGCTAAAGGGCTCCTCGTTCGTGACCATCTGCAACGCGGCCGGCCCCAAGGCGCAGCCGTAGAGGGTTGGGTAGGGTAGTGCCTGGACGGTGTGAGGTGAACGGCGCACGATGCACGCACGGCGCGCTGTCGCCGACCCCTCGACTTGCAGTGCATTGCCCGCACTAGCCGCACGGAGATAGTCTTGCTAATGACTGTACATTAACCGCTGTGGTTCACCTGGAGCGTAGATTCGTATAACTTGCTTGACCGCCCCCGTGGCTGGGGGAGGCGCGCATAAGCCGCATAAGTGCGCGCTCTTGACTTGACGTGTTGATTGTTGCCTCTTGACGTGTGCAGGGCTAGCCGCCGAGGCTGCCCCGTGCCCTTGTGGTGTCGACGTAGTGTCGTGTGGTGGGTGGGGATGTTGGCTTGGAGCGCGAAGGTCCGGCACGGGGCGCAGGCTGCGAGGCCAGGCCAGGGCGCGGGGGAGATAGGTAGGCGCAGCCGCCGGTCCCGATTTTGACACCAGGGATGGCGAGCTGAAGTCGTTCCGGACTGAGCGCGAGTTGCATGCGGCTATCGCGAGGGCCGCGCAGGCTTGTGCTTGGGCTTCGTCGCGTGAGGCAAGGGGCTGAAGACTGAGTGCAATTGCAAATTCTTTGGCGGCCCTCTTTCCTGTTCCCCTCCGTCGACGGCGCTTGCCAGCATGCCTGTGGCGCGCCTGCGCCCAGCGCTGCAGCCCTGGCTGTGGCCTCCAGCGTCCCCGTAGCAACAGGCAGGGGGCCGGCACCTCTCAAGCCCCCTTGCCTAAAATTTGCATCAGCACACCTGCACTCGAGGGTTGTATGCTGGCTTTCGTGCAAGCACAGTGCGGCTCTCAGCAGAAGCCTGGTTTCTTTATGCACCTGCATGGGGGCCAGTTCGGATGGCGCCGAAGGGTTAGCGGCCCGGGGCAGCGTGCCTGGAAGCACGAAGCGCCACGCTTGTTCAACGCCCTGCTGTAGGCTCTCGCCATTGGAACGTTCCCGTCTGCCCCGTGCATGCCGCTTAGCGCGCTCTTGCATTCCTGTCCCCAGAGAACCAATGATGCCATGCGGGGCGAGGCTGTATGTGACGACCACCTCCAGCCCCTCCAGCCGTCAGGGGCTTCGGCGCGGGCGGCGAGGCCTGCGTCCGGCCCGCCTGCGCTCGGCGGTGGCGGCGGCGCGCCTGCGTCCGGCCCGCCTGCACCTGGCCGGGGGGACGGGCGGTGGCATCGCCGGCAAGGCCAGAACACGGCGGATGCATTAGGGGAGTGGGCCCGCGCCCATGGCCTTGACCCCAGCCATGGTCCTTGGGTGGCCCTGGGGCTGAACTCTCGCATCCATAAGCTGGAGACGGCCGCCCGCAAGTTCGCTGGGTACGGGTGCACCGATGGCGTCGATTTCTGTGTCGCCATGTAGCGCCCGGCGAGGCGGCCGGACAACGAGGTCCAGGAGGCCGAGGCCGGGGTTCGGCTCTCGGCGGCGGAGCTGAAGGATCTGTTCCTGTGCGAGTAGGACCCAGGCGTGGGGACCTACTGGACCTGCGCCAAGGGCTTCTCGCACGTGTCCGGCTTCACCGGCCACTTGCTACAGGCTGCCGGTTGCAGGGGCCGGTGGTCTTGGCACTCTGGTCCCGGATACCGTGCTGCCGGTCGTGTCGTACGGTGTTCAGGTGTGGGGGTCAGGATCATCCCGGCAAGAGGCACCGGAAACGGCGTCGGCGGCGTCGGCGGGGGCATGGCAGCGGGTCGCGTGGCCATCACGCCAGCAGCGGCTGCAGGGGCGACCGGTTCTGTGCCGCCACCCGCCGCCGCCGCCGGCAACGCACCTGCTTCTCGCGCTGCTCAGGCGCTGGCCTTTGCCAGCAGTGCGGCTACCTCGAGCGCCGGCAATGGATGGAGTGGCAGCTGAAGTGCCAGCCGCAGCTCGTTGCCTACCGGTCCGCCATTCCCAGCGCTCAGGTTACCACCCGCGCCGCTCACGAGGCGCGGCTGCGGCACCTGTTCGGCGGCTGGGGCGGCCTGGGCGTGCAGGACCTCCTGGCCCACTACTTCGACCCCCGCCAGCGCAAGAAGCGGCTCGAGGTGTACATCCGCAAGCAGCGGGTGCTGCACCGCGAAGCCGTGCGGCTGACTGCTGGCGGGCGGCCCAAGGACGAGGTGGTGGTGGGCTGGGGATGCGGCAGCGCCAGGTGGACCTCGGCGATCAGCCGCCAGGGCCAGCCGCCTCGCAAGGAGTTCGTTCGGCAGCTGCGCTAGCGGTATGCGCGGCACGTGGTTATACTTAACGAGTGCCGCACCTCGCAGGTACGAAGGGTGTTGGGTGGGCGGTGGCGTGTAAAGTGCATGTCTGCTAGAAAAGGAGCATGAGGTGCTTGCTCGAAGTCTCAGGAGGGTGCGCGGCCCGTGCCCCACGCCCCAGGTCTTTTCCCATCCCGGATGGAGCTGCGCTTGTCGTTCCCTCAGGCGGCGGCCTAGGCCGCGGCCTTCACAACGTATACCAGGCTTGAAAACCAGAATGTCCCCACCGCTCAGGATTCTGCAGTCGTTTTAACCGCCTGACCACACCGTCAATTTCAAGACGCTCCATCAAACGCCACCGTTGGTCCACTGAAGAATCAGCGTGCGATTGATGAGTCGACTGCATGCTTCAGCATTAGCTTGCAATATCCCGAGGTGGGGGTTGGGAGGGCGTGAACGTGTGGGGCTGTCCGGGGGGGGTTACGAGCCTCCTGGGGGTTGGGGGCCGGGTGGCACGGACGTCGGCACATACCAGACTTCGCCACGTCCGCAGCGAACGGAAGGCAACTGCACCACCACAACATAATCTCACACAAATACACATGCCCTACACGCCCACACGCAACCTGATAGCACACGCGGCCCTCGGAGTCTGGAGCAGAACCAGCACCAAGGAGCCAACTCGCGCAGTGCCTCCTTCAGTCCGTTGGTGCAACAGCTATTCACTGACGTCGCTACGCTGAAGACCTGCTGTTGACACCGCAGCGGGCTCTCACGACGCAAGCGCCGAGCAGGCCGCTATGGACTTGTCCTGTTTGCTAGTCGTCTAAGCAGATGACGGCAGCCACCGCATCAAACCACGTATCGCGGCGCTCCTTCAGTTGCGCTGCGTTGGCCGAGGACGATGGCCCAGCACTTGGCCTGTTCTCAAGGTGCGCTGCTGTGTTGCAGACAAAAGTGCATATTGCAGAGCACAGCTGACACAGCGGCCAGCTGGTGCGGTGCTTGCGTATCCTGCGAGCGTGTCTCTAGTCCGCCGCGCTGGCCGCCGCTTGCGTTACCCCAGCGCCAGAACACAGCAGCCTATTTGCAGCAGGGTGGAATTGCGCCGGTTGGGTGACTCGCACCAAACGACGTGTAGACGTGTACTTGAGGTTGGCACGTCAGCCGCTTCGCCAGCCTCTTTTGGGTGGCGCTGTGGTGCATAGCTCCATCTGAATGTTCACGATGCCAATAAGCGGGCTGCGTGTCGTTGGCCTGGTTAACAGTTGCGCTTTGCTGCCGAAACTCGCCGCTTCTTCAAGTGCGGTTTGCTTACCAGCTCAACATGAGCCTCAGTTCACAGCCCTCGCTCCCCTTACCTGCATCCGGGAAACTTAACCTGTCGTGCCTCTGCCTGACACGGTCACTGCTGGCATGCGCCTTGCCCCTGTAGGCAAATGGAAGACTACGTCACGCTGTACCCCATGAAGAAGAGCCGCAGCCATACGGCCATGGCACATGGCTCCGGCGGCGACGAGGGTGGCTATGGGGTGTCGTCTGCCCCCAACAACATCATCATGTTGGGCGACGAGCTCGGGCTCCTCGACCACACACGCAACTATCGCCACCAGCAGCACCACGCGCACCACTCGGACCAGTACCACCAGCGCCCCAAGCACTCCTTTGACCACGGCTATAGCCGCGGCTTGCCTTTTTGTGGAGAGGAGGACGAACATGACCAGCCCGCCGGCCCCGCGCCGCCTGCCGTCACCGGCCCGCAGCAGCGCAACGACGCGCGTACGCCAGCCTCATCTGACGATGCGGCCTGCGGCTGCTGCGCTCCCGCTGGTGCCGCGCTGGTGCCGCACGATCCGCGGTCCCACCCCCTGCAGCAGAACCAGCACGCCAGCAACCACTGCCTGCACTACTCAGGCAGCAGCAGCACAGGGATGTCGTCGTTCAGCGACAGCAACTCGCCGCCGATGCTATTGGGCCGGACCGCCGACTTCATGATGCTGCCGGGTGTCGGCCGCGATGCCCTGACGTCGCCAAGCGGCGACGCGAAGGACCCCCTGCCTGCCAGGCGCTCGCCCAGCCCGCAGCGTCCAGCGCAGCCACAGCTGCAAGAGCCGCCGTCGCCGGGCACAGTCAGCGATCTTATGGGAGCCTTTGGCGTCCTCACGAACGACCAGTGGCGGTCGCTGACGGATGCTATGGGCACTGGCTCGAAGCGCACCAGTGCCACCATCGGCGCTCGCGGCCTTGCCTCCGCCCCGGCCGCGCCGCCAGCCCCCGCGGCCCGCGTCGCCCGCATGTCCTCCGACCTGCGCAGCGCAGCTCAGGCCAGCGCCGGTGGCGGCCCCACGCCGGCGCAGGCCGCCGGTCACAGGCGCTCGCAGGGCGGCGCGTTTGGCAGCGCCTTCGACAGCAGCCAATCGGGCGCCCGCCACGACGGCTCGAGCGGCGGCTCGGACTTGTCCGCCGCATCGCTGTGGGCTGCCGTGAACGCGGCGTCGGGCGCCGCCAGCGCGCCGGTGCCGCCCAGCTCCTCTGGCTACGACAGCACGGACGACAACGAGCTGGCTGGGCAGCGGCCCACGCTGCAGCGCGCGCCGCGCGGCTCGAGCCACAACCTGGACCGGCGACCCGGCTCGCGAGAGATGCTTGTGCTACAGCAGCAACAGCAGTGGCACGTGCAGCCGGTGGTGGCGCCGCCGCGGCACGCTGGCCTGGCGCCGCCGCTGCCAACGGTGTCGTCGAGCGGCTCCCTGCAGGGGTCAGCGGCCGCGCAGCCCGCCGCCGCCGAGCCAGTCGGCACGCAGCCGCCACTGCAGCGGCGCGGCCAGCCCATGCACAGCTACTACGGCCTGCACGGCCACCGCGCTGACGCTGCGGCCGCCGGCATCCAGCCCCCGCAGCAGCTGACGAACGAGCTGCTGGCCGCGCGCTTCACGTACCCTGCCCCCCGCGACAGCGACCCGGCCAGCCTGACCTTGCCCGGGGGCGCACCCAGCGGAAGCCCCGTCGCCAGCACCGCCACGGCCGCGGGCCCGAGCGCGTTGGCGGCCGGCCACGCGGGGCAGGCTCGTGGCAACGTCGGCATGCACTACCGCCAGTACCAGCGCCAGCCCTCGTTCTACTCGGATGACTACGGACCAGGGCACGCGCCCACGCATGCCGGCCTGACCCAGTCCGCCACGCCGCAGCCGACGCAAGACCGCCTCGGCCTCGGCCTGGTCACCAGCACCGGCACCGGCGCGGCCGCCCACGGCGGCGGCAGCGGCACCGGGGCCTACAGCCGCACGGGCAGCAGCCATGCACTGGCCGCCGGCAGCATTGGCAGTGGCGCCGGCGGCATCGGCACCGGCGGCGTGACGCCGCGCCGCCACGCGCCTTCCAACCTGCAGATCCGTACGACCGCCGTCAGCGGCCCGCCGCGTGACGACGGCCCGGATCCCTCCGCGCATCGTACCGGCTGCGGCGCTGCCGCCGTCACCGGTTCCGGCTCGGGCAACGGCGGCGGCAGCGGCTTCAATTCGCCACGCCGCATGTCCGCCGGGCCTCTGTCGTACACGACGTACGGCTACCGGCGCGCCTGCTCGTCGCTGGCGGCGCTGGAGAGCCAGGCCGCCGGCAACGGTGCGGTGTTTGTGACGGTGGACGACAGCAGCAGTGACGACGACACGGAGGAGGCCACGCGGCGCATCACGGCCGCGTTCCGCACCCACACGGGCATGGTCCGCAGCAGCGGCTGGGGTCTGCTGGGCAACGACACGGCACCCTCCACGCCCACCGCCGACGTCCGGCGGAGCGACCCCTGGGCCAGCGGCGTCAACAGCGGCAACCTGACGGCCACGGTGGAGGCCGGTGCCCCGGGCGAGGCTAAGGTGCGGCGGGCCCGGGCTGCTTCTGGGGCGGGCCACGCCGTCGTTTTGCACTCTGGCAGCAAGCAGCGGCATTGCGCGTGCATGCTAATTCTGACACGTCCTGTCCCTCCCGTTGCTTCGCAGGACGGCGAGGGCGACGATGGCACCAACAGCCTCGCCCGCAAGCGCAGCAGCTACCACCTCACCAACAGCCACGCGGCGGTGGAACTGTTCCTGCGCCTCAACCACGCGCGCATGACCATGGATTTCGTCAAGCGCCAGGTGAGGCGCCGGCGCGTTGTTGGGGCGCAGCGCCCGGACCTGCGCTCCGTTCCCACGCCGGGCTGGCTGCTGCAGCTGCGCCCCGGCTCCGCGCCCCTCACGCGCTCCCTCGCTGTGCCTTGTGCGCCACAGACGCAGCTGTTTGCGTCGCTGGACAAGTGCGAGATGAGCGTGTGGGAGTCTCTGCACATGCTCAACGAGCTGCGCGAGTACGAGGCGGTGCTCATGGCGGAGCCGGGCGAGGCGCAGGTGGGGCCGGGCTTGGCCAGGGGGCGGGGCGGGGCGCCTTTCGCAGGTTGCGCTCGCGACTCGGGCTGGCCAGCGCCTCCGCTCCCTCTGCCTGCCCCGCCGTCGGGCAGAGCCCTGCCTGCCGCCTCACGCGGGCGCGCGCTGCTGTTCTCACTGCTGTCACACCCGCCGCTCTGCCGGGCGAGGCGCAGGAGGTGTCGGAGCTGCCGCTGCTGGAGCACGCTTTCCAGACGGCCGAGCTGTGCCGGCTGCACCACCCCGGCCTGGACTGGCTGCACCTGGTCGGCCTCATCCACGGCCTGGGCAAGCTGCTGGCGCACAGGAAGTAAGTCCCCTCGCTCGGGACATGTGCGCCCCCGCACACCGGCAGGGCTGAGGAGCAGGCTCTGTGCTCCCGCCGAGTGCCTGTGCCGCTGCCGGCGGGGCGCTGGGCTGTGCGGGCGCTCACTAATGCAGCTGCTTGTGTCGCCCCCCGGCCCGCCCCGCTTGCTTTTAGCTTTGAGCCCGGGCTTACGCTCGGAGATTTGCACCTAGTTCGTTACTCCCATGGTGCCCGCCCCGCCCGCTGCCGCCGCTGCCGCAGGTTTGGCAGCCAGCCCCAGTGGGCCATCTGCGGCGAGTCCTTCCCGCTGGGCTGCCGCTTCAGCCCCCACATCCTGGGCTCCCAGTACTTTACGGCCAACCCCGACCGGCGCCGCCGACTGTACAACACGCAGGTGCGTCCATGCGTGCGCGCGCCGTTGACCTTCCCCGCAAATGCCTGGGCCTCCTGGCGGCTGAGCAGCCGCGCACGCCGGCCCTCAATGCAGGCGCAGGCCCAGCCTCTCCCCTCCTTGCGTGCCGCTGCCTCCGAACCTCACTCGTCTCGCCTCACCTCCCCCACCTCTGACCCCCAACCGCGCCCTGCGCCCCCAGACCGGCATCTATGGCCCCGGCTGCGGTCTGCTGTCGGTGGTGATGAGCTGGAGCGCCTGCGAGTACCTGTACCTGGTCATGCTGCTCAACCAGGCGCCCATGCCGCAGGTGCGCTTGCTGCAAAACGGTCAGGGCCCGGTCCCGGCCCTGGGGCGCCGCTGCGGGCGAGGCGCGCATCATGCCGCGCTTTCTGCAAGGTGCCTTGATGCTCTCCGCCTCAAGATGCCGCCCGGCCGCTGGCCTGCTCGCCCCTTCCCTGCCGCCGCCGCCAGGACGCGCTGTGGGTGCTGCGCCACGCCAAGTTCACCGCGCTGACGCGGCCGCACTCGTGCTACCTGCCGCTGTGCTCGGCGGACGACCTGCGCCGGCTGCCGCTGCTGCGCTCATTCCAGGGCTTGGCCGCCTACAAGCGCCAGGCCCTGCCCGAGGGCTTTGCGCTGGCGGGCGCCGAGCGCGACGCCTACTACAGCGGCCTGATCGCCAAGTACATAAGGTCGCCCGCAGCCAGCAAGCTGCAGTGGTGAGGAGCGCGTTGGAGCAGCGGGGCGAGCGAGGTGCTGCGGCATGCACCTCGCGGCTGAGGGTGTGGCTGTTGGGTCGGTGATGTCCGTGTTTGGTGCTCGCGGCGCCGGCAAGGCGCTGCGTGGAGCTGCATCGGCTGGCCTTAGAGGGGCGGCGGAGAGAGATCGGCAGCGCGGGTGCAGAGGCGCAGGGAGTGGGACAGGAGCTGCAGCGGCGGAGAGAGAGGCGCGGGCCCATGCATATGGGTCGGCGTGTGAGAAGAGCAGCAGAGAGTAAGAGCGCGAGGGCGGCAAGCAAGTGGCGGGGCGGGGCGGCGCAGGGGCGAGCGACGGCGCAGGGCCGGGCGGCGGACTGGGTGCCGCACGTGGCGGCTGCGCGGCGCGGCTGGGCGGCTGCCGCCTTGGTTTTGTCGGACCCGTCGCCATCGCGGCAGCAGCAAAAGGAAACGTCGTGGTATAGGCATAGTTGGGCCTTGAGCGGCGCGGCAACGTCAGGTGTTCGGTCTCGGAAAGGGGGCTCTTGGGGGGCGCGGACCGGGCGGTGCGCCTGTGCACGTCGAGTTGGAGCGGGGTTTTGCTAGATGGACGCGAAGCATCCTCGGGCTCCTCCCTCGGCAGGCAGCATGGTGGGAGGCTTCCTACCTTGTGCAAGGCGGGGGGGGGCGCATTGCGAGAGTGCGAGGGCGCGGGTCGTCCGCGGCGTGTTGCTGCCGGCGTTGGGAATGTGCGGCTCGGGTCGTCGGGTCGTGCGGGCAGTCGGCCACAGCGGAGTGGTTTGCACCTGATTCAGCTCATGGCCGTGTTACGGTCCTTGTCTGGAGTGTTCGGAGTTCTTGCGGCTGTGGGTGTGTATATCTGCCGGGCGGTGTGGGAGTCGTCGTTGCGTTGGCCGGGTGTTGCGTTGGCCTTGGGGCCGCCACGTAGAGAGCGAAGCGCAGGCCTAAAGCGCGTTCTGGGCGCCGGGTAGGAGGGCGCCACGATGGACGCTTTGGGCAGCGCCCGGCGCGCCAGAGGCGCTGCGAGAGAGTGGGTGCCAATGCTATTCACATACAATACGGGTAGTCATTATTGTATCGGCGGCACGGCGGGGGGGCGGCACCGCCTGCTGGCGCTGACACCAAAAGCAGCTAGCTGCCCCCGCCCGGCCGCCCCCTGACCCGGCATTTTGGCACGGGTGTGCAATAAGCGGCCTACGGCGCGGTCGCAACACGGTCGGCCGCGGCCCCCAGCTGCGGCCTGGCCACGGTGCGCATGTCAAGGAACCGGGGTTAGCGCTACTACTAGACCATTCGGGCGTTACTATTCGTATTGGGTGTGCCTGTGTCGCGGATTGTCTGGCGGCGCGAGGCTGAGAGTACCGGTACGACGACCTGCTGCTGCGGCCTGGGCGCAGCCGGAGGGCCGGAGGGTAATCGTTTGATAGACGGAGGGCCTCCACTTCATAGAGCGCCGGCCTGCGTTACAGAAGCTTGTGGTGTGGCGGCACGCGTCGCTGGCACTGCGCATGAGGGAGGTTCACGGCTAGGACGTTTGTCTAGTGGTAATGCTTCGCTGGCAAGACTACGGCGGCAGGTAGGGGACGTGCTTGGTGGCTTGAGCCCACCAACATCGGGGATGAGGCCCCCGGTCTCTGCAACTGCACGTCCACAGTCCGGCTGCAGTGGCTGCGCACGCGGCGACGGGGGCCGGGTAGCGACGGATCACCCAGGGAATAGGACATGCGCGGACCGGGAGTACCCCATACGGCCTGCTTCGGTCGCGGACAGTGCGCCTATGATTGCATGACTTATGTCCTTGGCGTCGGATCGTGTAACAACAAAAGCTTCATCCGGAACAAGTACACCGCACGTTGGATTTTTGTGGAATGAGAGTTAATGGGGATACACCTGATTCTCCGACGTTAGCGGTTAGAGGGGTGCAATCCGTAGTGGCAACCGCGATAGCCTTGCAGCAGTTGCAGCCGTATCCCGCATACCGGAGACCAAAGTTATCGCAAGCGTATGGGCATGGCGAAGGTTTCTGTTACGGCGTTGTTTGGCCGCTGGCGTGGCGCCCTTTCCCGTCCCCGCACGCAACCGGGAACGAACCTGTTAATCGGGGATGGAAAACGGTGAATTTGGTCAGGAGCCGGGTGTCGACAAGAAGCAACGTTGGATGGTGCGGTGGACTGATAAGGGTTGGGGCCGTATGGATGCGCAGTGTGGCGGGTGACGGGGCGCGTCACACCTCGGGGCCAGAGGCTTCCGGCCCTCGCCGAGACCGCGTGCCCGGACCAATACGATGTTCCGTATGTTTCCATCAGAATGGGGAAAGGGGCACAGCGCCAACCCGGCCTCTGTCTGGGGCTGCCGGCCGCCCCTCGGCCATTGGGGTTGCTTCAGGTAAAGGCATTGGAACGCAGGCTCCAACCACCCTCTCAACCAGCGCTGTACGTCGCAGTGACGGAACTTGTCTTGCACGCGCCCCCTGTTCCCTTCACCCGGACATGGCCGAGGCACGCTTGTGTCAAAGATATGGCCGACACCCCGACCCCCCCCCGGCCTCTCGCAATGTCGCAAGCACCAGCGCATGGCCGCTACCGCAACAGCCGCCGCCCAGCCAACCAGGACGGCCAGGAGGCAGGGCCCGCCCTCGCTGCCAACTCAGCCCCCAACACAGCTTCGCTTCCGCTTGGCGCCGCCAACAGAGGCCGACCTCGGGCGGCCGCTCTTGCCGCTGCCGCCGCAGCCGCGGCCGCGGCCGCTCGGCCCCGGCCCGGGAGTGGGAGGCTGGGAGCGGCGGCGGCGCTGCCAGCGGAGGGCCCGCCCCGCGCCCGCTGTCAGAGCTGGGGCGGCCGCGCTTGCCGCGGCCGCGACCGCCGCCACCGCCTGGCCGTGGCCCATCGTCACGGGCGCTCCCCAACACGGACGAAGTGCCGGGCTGGGAGGCAGAGGAAGCGCGTAAACGGCCCGGAACGGGGTTGTGAGACAGTGAGAGCCTGAACTTCACGCTGCAATTGCTCGGCTCGAGAGAGGCACTGTTCTGTAGGAGTAGCTATGGCTATGATTGCTACATGCTGCGCAAGGTTCGTAGGCGCTCACCATGGCTCACCACGGCTCACAATACCTCAATTCGGTACGCAGCCAGCCCCTCCGTCAGCCCGTTTGCCCTTGCCACCGCGACACGGACGCAGCGCTGTACTGCTGGGCCGGGGGATCCCTGCCTCATTCCCCCGCACCGCACCGTAGTGCATAACGACACCCCCTTGCTGCACAGCAGCCACCACAAGCTCTTCCGGCAGCTGCAGGGCCTGCCGCCGCCGGCTGTCATGCGCCGCCCGCAGCAGGACAGCGGCGGCCCGGGCGGCGGGGCGGGGATGACCACAGCCCGTCGGGCCCTGGCCCGCCCGTGCATGCCGCTGGAGTCCCCTCAATGACTTCCCACTATGGTTATACAGTAATCAGGCCGCTGGAGCTGGAGGCGCCGCGCACGGCTGAGCCGGTAAGCAGGGAACTTTCAACTGTAGAACCATCATTGCCCTACACCATGGGCTCACGCATGGTGCACGGTGCCCCCCGGCCCCCACAGGAGGGAGGCGCTTCGTGGGTGGGCGGTTCGGGACACAGTGTGCAGCTTAGCGCTGCACCATGCCAGGCGGTCTATGTGCCGGCCTGCAGATGTATGCTTCTTGCAGAGTAGCAAGTGCTCCTGTGGCCGAGGGACGAGTGGCAGCGTGGCACACGCGGTATAAAAAACAGACGAAGTCAAGAACCTGGGGTCGCCACTGAGTTGTATATATTAGACCAGCACTGTCAACCCCTGGACCGCTGGACAAATCAAGTTTCACAGGCTCTAGACTTCCTGTCTCCCGTGGACGGCCCGATGCAGGAGCTCTCTCGGGTTCAGGGGGGAAGAAAGTTAAGAGCCTGCAACTAACGGATGGGTTCCATATTTCCTCTGGGCACGTCCAACGCCTTGAAGCTGGCACCACTAAGTACAGCGCCGGCCACGTGAACGCAGCGCCTGCGGCGCCCTGTCCTGCTCATGCATTTGCCCCTGTGTACCCAGGGGGCAGCATCTCTTGGCCAGTGGCAGGGTGAGCTGGGGAGTGGCTGGGGCGGGGCGGGCAGCGGGCGGGCGGGGTTGCCGGTTCACGGCTGCCCACGTGCCCAGTCGAGTCGCGTTCGGGGTTCGGACGCCACGGCCCTCTCAAGTAGATACATGTATAAGCACGACGACGTTGCTCTCGGCACGTGGCCTCGAGCGCCCGGTTTCGAGCATTGGGGCGTCCGACAATTTTCAACTAGGTGAACATTGTCTGGGGAGCAGAGAGTTATGTACCGTGTCGTCTTGAGAACTGCGACCACGGCTGTGAGCAGTTCGTAGCTGGAGAACGGGTTGAAGCGCCCGAGCTGTCGTGCATGCTCCCCCGATGCCTTTCTCATACTCACATACTCTAGGTCGCCTTGGTGGATAGCGCAGGTGTAGAGCAAGGCTTTCTGCGACCTCAAAGCTTGTCGCGTTTTGCGATTCTTCACTAGGCGAACTGACTCCAAATACAATGCACTAACGCTATCAGGAGCGCTATCACTTCATCTGGTGGTGGCGCTGCTCGCGGCGACGTCGTCGAGCAGCGGCAGAGCATCACCACGCCGTCGCGTCTGTTGGCCACGCGCGGTCCCTGGCGACACCTTGGATGTTCTCATCTGAAACACAGGGAGGAGGCACACCAGGTGCGGACTTCTGACCAAACACGCTGTGGTCCTGCAGGTTGACGCAGCGCCGCCTGCGCGACCATTTCCATGAAGGCCGAGCTGCTATACAGCATGCGGGTTACGCGAAGTGCTTCGTGCTTCGCAAACCGCTAATGTCGCATACGACCCGCAGGCAACAACTCAGCGTCTACCGGCAATAACAATATCGGCGGGTGGCTGTTTCACAACACAGCTGAAGGGCGCAGCAAGGGCTCGCGTAGCGGACGTGCGCCTGACGCTGGCCCAGCCATGGTCGGGCCCGGTCGCCAGCCCCAGCTCGCATATGTTGACGGCCCGGGGAGCAACGTGCTTCTGCAGACAGGACCGGCACAGATGGGCTATGCTCGGCAACAGCAGGTGACGGCCAGTGGGAACGGCCGGCCTAACGGGTTCACGCACGCGCAGCTCGCCTCGGCGACGGTCATGCAAGTCCAGAACTTCCAGCTGCCCCCCGCACAGCAGGCGCCACAATCTCAGCAAGTCCTGCAGCTGCATGCCGGGCAGTCACCGCCGCACGTGCTGCAGCTGAGCGGCGGAACGCGAGTGGTCAAGGCCGGGCAGCCCTACCCCAACACGACCATCGTGCAGACGGCCGTCGCGGTGCCGGCCTCGGCCCAACACCACATGGGCATCGTTGCTGGGCGGCCATCGGGGCTTGGGTCACAGCCAATGGGCCCTGGCCCTATGCAGCCGGGCGGCCAGCAGCTGCAGCCCCAGCAGGCTAAGCTGACGCTCGTGCACACGGCGCAGCCGCAGCAGCACGTGCTCGTCGCGCAGCCGCAGCAGACGGTCGCGCAGCAGCTGCCCACCCAGCAGCAGCAGAAGCTGCAGCAGCAGCAACAGCAGCAGCTGGGCGCGTCCGGAGGGCCCTGGCCCGGCGGCGGCGCGCCGCAGCAGTCCATGGGCGCCATGCTAAGCGGCCAGGGCTTCCAGTCAGTCGCGATCCGCCCTGGGAGCCAGCCGATGGTCCGCACGGCCAGCGGCTCACAGAGCGGCATGCAGCCGGCTTTCGGTCCGCCGCAGCCAGTCGCCGCCAACGCCGTGCGCCCCGGCATGCGCATCCCCAAGCTCGGCACCGTAGCCACGTGAGTGCTTGCCGCGTCGGTGCGCGCACCCTTTGTTTCGTGCACCGCGCACATTGACTACGTTGGCGCTGCCGGAACGTTGGCCTTGCTGAGTTGCGGGTCGAGTGTGTTGCAGGTCGTTTTGACGAAGGTTTTCGCGGCGCCCTACTGCACTCAGGTACAACCCCATCACTGGCGTGCGCTCGGCCGCCACCGCTGCCTCCGGCCCCACGCCCGGCGTGCAGCCTGGGCTCCCAGCTGGGCTGCCCGCGTCCCTGGTGCAGCAGGTTGCCAAGGTCAACATGCTGCAGCAGCAACAGCTGCAGCAGCAGCAGTTGCAACAGCACCAACAACTGCAGCAGCAGATGCAACAGCAGCAGCAGCTCGCGCGGCAGCCTCTGTCGCGCGCCTCGGACGATCGAGGCATGCAGGTGCGCTCGCCGTGCGGGCTGGCGCACCGCACAACTCTGTTCGCGTCGTGTGTACCACGTGCTGCTGCTGACGCGTGCTGGCCCTCTGCGCCGTGTGCTGTGCTGCCCCTCCAGGGCCATGCATCGTTGCAATTGCAGCAGCAGCAGCAGGTGCAGCAGGGCGGCATGTCCGGGCAGCAGCTGGCGCAGTTCCACCTGCAGGCTGCTCAGGGCCAGGGCCCAGCGCAGGGCCTGGGCCAGCCGCCCGCCCGCAATGTGCGGCCGATGGGCGCGCCACTGACGCAGGGCGCGATGCTGGGGCCGGGCCAGGGCGGCGTCGGCGGCTCCAACGGCAACCAGCGCCAGACGGCTGTGGTCATCGGCGGCGGAGGCCTGGCGACTGGACCCCACTTGGGCGTTGGCGGCGGCCTCCTACAGGCCCAGGCCCAGGCTCAGGCTCAGGCCCAGCAGGCGGCGATGCAGGGCAGCGGCCCCGGCGGGCCGCCGAGCGGTCCCCAGCAGGTGGTCAACATCACGCTTGCCGACGGCACCACCGCGACGGCGGTCATGGACCAGGCCACGCTGTCGCGCATGCTGTCGGACGGCGCCGCGCTGGCTGCCAAGCAGCAGCAGGAGCTGCGCAGTTCGGCGCACGGCATGGCGCCGGCCGGCCACGGCCACCCGCTGGCACTGAGCCAGCAGCAGCCCGGCGGCGCGGCGGGCGGCCGCGGACCCATGTCGGGCGGTATGGAGCACCTGGGTGGCCTGCAGGCTGTGCAACTGGGTGGCCTGGCGCAAGGGACCGGCGCCGGGCCCCGTGGCGCCGTCTTCGGCGGCCCGGGCAACGGCCCCCAGGGCGTGCAGCACACGGCCGGCCGCGGCGCGCCGCCGCCGCCGCCCGGCCACCCCGGCCAGTCGCAGCTGCGCGGCGCGCAGGCGCTGTCACTGCGGCCGTCTGGCGGCAGTGGCAGCTTCCAGCAGCCCGCCGTCACCTTTCTCAGCGGCCCGCACCAGCACCTGGACCCGCAGCCCGCCGGCCGCCGCGAGGCCGACGGCCCTTCGTCCATCTTCGACGCGTCCGTCGCCTTTGCGCAGTTCCAGGTGCTCGGCCACCTGCAGCAGCAGCGGCAGCAGCAGCAGGCGGCCGGGATGGGCCAGGGCCAGGCTCAGCGGCCGCAGCAGGCGGCCATGGCGCAGGGCCTCAGCCTGGTGGACCTGGACGCGGTGCTGGAGCACAGCGGACCCATGGGTCTGCACGCCCACCACCAGCACCTGCACACGCAGTCGGGCCCGCAGGCGCAGCTGCACCACCACCTCCACCACCACCAGCACTCGCCGCTGTCGGGGCCGCAGCCTGCCGCGCTGCAGCGCCAGTCCAGCATGGGCCTCAGCGTCTTCAGCGGCTCGCGCCCGCCCAGCGAGGCGCTGTCGCAGAGCGCCGGCGGCACCGCGCTGTCGCTCACGGGCGGCAGCAACGCAGGCTTCCCGCAGTTCGCGCCCGAGGAGTTGATGCTGGGAGTCGACGCCGCTGACGCGGCCGCGGCCGTGGCCGCCCTGGGTGGCGGCAGCGGCACTGACCTCAAGGGCATCCTCGTCTCCATCGGCCAGGAGCTGGCTCGCCACGGCATCAGCGTCGAGACAGCCGTCACGTCGGGCTGGCTGGGTGTGCTGACGGCCACGGACGTGGCCGTCCTCGCGGACGCGTACGCGGACGAGGAGCGGCGCGTGACGCACAAGGGCCAGCAGGCGGCGACCGCGGCTGCGGCCGCACAGCACCAGGCCGCGGCGGCGCACGCGCATGCCCAGGCCGCGGCCATGTCGAGTCGCGACGGCAGCGCGGTGTCGCTGCCCAACATCCCGCCGCCGGCCTCATCGTCGGCGGGCTACATGCAGCTGAGGGCGGCCAGCGACGCCTGCATCCAGGAGCTGCCGCTGGGGGGCGCCCCCGGCGGCGACCGCTCCGCCACCGCCGCCATCCTGGCCCTGACCATGAACCCGCCTGCCTCAAGCCGCACTTCGAACTCCATTGCGCCGTCGGAGGACGGCGCCAGCAGCGCCGACGCCATGGCCCCCGTGCCGCTGAGCGGCGGCGCGTCGTTCGACCGGCCTGTGCTAAGCACGCTGCAGTTTGGCTACAGCAGCACGGGCGTGGGCGGAGCCGGCGGCGGGCTGCCGGGCGTGGGGGAGATCAGCCTGTCGGCCGAGTGCGACGGCTCCGACCAGCCGGAGCCGGATTCGGGTAGGTGTCGCCCGGCTGGCTGTTCGAGCAAGGAGCCGTACGCTGGGCTCGTTTGCGGCGTTCCAGGGCTGCTCGTGTGCCCCCGTCGCCATGCCCTGCTGACCCGGCCCTGCCTGACCTCCGCCCCTGCCGCCGCCGCAGCGGCCCTGGCAGAGATCTTCGCGCTGCCCAGCTGCGCCAAGCCGTGGTCGTCCTTTGGCGGGCCACTGATGGCGGAAGAGGCGGGGCTGCGGCTGGGCGCCTCGGGGCCGGGCCTGGGCGGCGGCCAGCCGGTCTTCGCCATCACAGCCTCGGGCGGCAGGGTCGAGGACTCTGCCTCGGAGTACGAGGCCAAGCGCCTGGGTGGTGCCGGTGCCGGTGCCGTGCGCGCGGCTTCAGCTGAAGGCCACTCGCTGCTGGTGCCGCCAGGTGCGGCGGCGTTGGCCGACGCGCGGGCGCCCGGCCGTCAAGGCGCGCCGGTGAAGCCGGTCTCGGCGCCGGGCGCGCCGGGGAAGGCGGTGAGTGACGGCCAAGCGCCGGGCGACGACGCCGGCCGGGAGCTGTCGACGCGCTTCGCTAACCTGGATCTTGGCTGCGGCTTCTACTAGGACGCCATTACTAATGACGTGGGCGCCCCAGGCGGGCGGTGGGCTCATGTGGGTCTGGCTGTGCGCGTGTTTGGCTGTGGCTGTGGGTTTCCGGCGTAGTGGTGCCCTGGCGCGCGCTTGTGCATGCGCGGGGGGCCGACATCAGGCAAGAGCTGTGCACGGGTCCCTTTCTTCTGGGAGTTGCGGGTGGCTTGGCCAGGCTCACGGCCGCTGTGGCCGCGGGTGGCAGCGAATGTGCTTATCGATGCGCACTTGTGGGGGCCGCGGCTCCTCGACCGTGCCAGCATATGCGGGGCCACGCCACATTGCCGGGCGCGGTGCTCGCCCCCGGCCTGGTCTGGGATCATGGTAAACAGGGCTGGCGGAAGGAGCCGAACGACTGTGGCGGGTGGCTGGCTGATGCAAAGTGGTATGGCGTTGTATGGGCATGAGCTGCATCGGAGGGGTATTCCAAGCGCTAGTGCCAATGGACTCGGCGGCGTGGGTTCAGACGCACCCGCTGCGTGCATTCCTCTGGCAGCGGGTCCTGAGAATGTGGGCTAGGGATCTGTGAAAGCTGTGAAGGACGCGGGTGCTGACTGCCCGGCTCTACGACCGGCGCTGGCGCCGCGAGAGCCTAGACGCAAGAGCTGTGCTGCGCGGCAGGCCTGGCCTGGCCGCGGCGGCGTGGCGTGTGGGTTTCAAGGGCGCTGCCGAGCGCAGCCACCGGGCCCGTGCCGCGGGTTAGGCCTCCTTGCTGCATGTGGTGCAAGCGATGTCGTTGCAAGCGATGTCGTCAGCGGGTGTGCACTCGTGTGTGCGCGTGTGTGTTTCTGCGGTGGGCGCCGGCCAGGCTCGCAAGTGGTGGTGTCTCTCGCGCCCGTGAACCCAAGGGGCACTGGGGGGGGGGGGGCCTG
>BDDC01000006.1:239932-260715 GCA_001662425.1 Chlamydomonas sphaeroides
TAAGGATTAATTTCTGGTACCCGTGCTTTTGGAGCCGAGTTATTTTGTCAGTACCCGATCGGGTACTAGTACCCGTTTTCCGAAACCCTGCCCCGCGCGCGCTCGGTGTAGGCGTGCCAGTACGGCTCCCGGCAGAGGAGGCCGTACTGGCCCTGGGCCGTCCATTGCGCGGCGGGGACAGATGCAGAGCGCGCGGCCGGCAGGGACCAACGACAAGGCATCGGACGGGACGCTCCAGTCCGACTTGGTCAGCGGGTCCTTGACTGGTACATGGTTATGTGACCTGGGCGGGGAGCCCGGGTTGTGCACCCAGAGCTCCTCAAGGCCAGGCCAGGCTGAATCAGTTACAGCGAAGCCAGCAGGCGGCCGAGTTTCAGCCTAAAGCTGCCGCAGAGCCCGCCGCCTGAACCTTGCCGTTGCCTGGACTGAGTTCTCGCGCCGTCAGCTCCAGGCGGGTGACCGCCGGCCGCAGCGGGCACGGCCAGTCATTGCACGGCCAGTCCTGACACGGCCAGTCCTGACACGCCCAGTCCTTGCTGTCGGAAAAAGCGGACCGACAGCGACCGCTGCCGTCCAGGCACGGCAACGGTGGCTGGCTCCAGCTGAGTCGCCTCGGCTGGCGTGGGGATGCGAAGGGGCAAGTGGAGCCGTTTACTTTTGGCGAAAGCGAGCTAGGTAAGGCGCTGTAACTTCATATGCGTAGTGTGTATGTAGGCGACCGCTGGCCAAGAGCGATGCGACGAGAGCGCACAGGATGGGTGCATGGCTTGGGGTGCAATTGCGAACTGCAGAAGGCATGTCTGGATCTATCGCTCGGGCTTGTATTGATATAGAATATAAATTTTGCGCGCACCGAGTCCGCTTGCACTGTAACAGCAAGAAAATGCTGGGACAACATTGGGCATTTGCCCTGCCGGCACTTGACATTGAACACCATTAGCGTGAAGATATACATGCGCCAGCCACACACCGAAGACGGCGGGTGCCAGCAAGGGGACCGCCCACCGGCGTACTCACCCGGCGACCCCGCGGAGTGGCAGACAGTGCCGAAGGGGTGGCTCCTGTCGTAGCGGAGCAGGCATCGTGGCCTGGCCATCACCTTGCGACCCGCGGCGCAATGCAGGGCAGGGAGGCGCGCCAGGTGTGCCAACCAGCCGGGCCGGGCTGCGGCCGCTGACGGGTGCCCGTTGGCGTGACGCCCTCGCGCCGCCACGCCCCCAACCCTCCGGCCTTCCAACGCCGCTGTGCACACCCAGAAGCGGATCCGAAACGAAGTTGTGCACAGCAATATCCGCAGCAGCCTCACCGCCATCCTGCAGGACGTCACGGATGCGCTGTTCGGTGGGTGCGCGGTGGTGGGTAGGCAAGGTAGCACGTGCGCTAGTCAGCCGTGCGTGGGCTTGGCGGCTTGCGACCCGCCTTGCTGCGCCCGCTGCTTGCTCCTTCAATGGCCACACCAACAGAGGCAGTGGCACGGGAGGTGTATGGCGAGGCGGCCGTACAGCAGCAGCCAGCCCAGCCCGAGCCTGCTAAGCATGCCGCCCCGCCGGCGGCAGCTGGGGCGGCCGGCGGCGGAGGAAACGAGGACGTGAAGGCTTCCGCGAAAGTCAGCGGCGGCGGCGGCGAGGGCGAGCCCGAGGCGCCGGCTAAGCGGTCCGGGGTGGCACTGCGGGTGGGGCACACGGGTCGGTTGGGTGCCCGTGCCCCGGGGACTCATGCGAGGCGCTAGGGCAGCTGGGGAGGAGGTGCGGGCCTAGCTGGGGAGTTGTGGAGGAGCTGACGGTGCGGCTGAGCTGTGCTCCTCTGGCTCCGCACTCCGCAGTCGACGGCCCGGGAGGAGGGCGGCCGCCCGGAGGGCCGCGCAGCGACTGCGCAAGGTGGGCAGGGGCGCCAGGGGGCACCGTGAGCATGGGCCAGGCAGGGACGGGTTGGGGTACACATGGTTCATCATCCCAGCGAGACGCCCACACTTAACGCACCGAGCCAGCCACCAACGCTGATGCCCCACCCGGCCCGCGTTGGCCACGGCTCCCACCTCCGCGCGGTGCCCGACAGCACCGCCCACGCGCGCCAGCGGCCGCCGCGGCAACGGCTCTCGGAGCCGCTCCCGCACCCGCTCCCGCACCCGCTCCCGCACCCGCTCCCGCACCCGCTCCCGCAGCCGGAGCCGAAGCCGGAGCCGGAGCAGGTGCGGCCGAGTTCCTGCTGCCGGTTGTTGGCTGCGTCCAAGACCGCCGCCTCCCGCAGCCAAACCATATGGCGTTCATTGCATGCGCCTCGTTTTGGCTGCTTGCCCTCAGGCACCGGCGCCGCTCCAGCAGCCGCAGTCGTGGCAGCCGCCGGAGCCGCGACAGGGGCCCCACACGCAGCCGCAGTCGCGACAGGTGAGCCGCATGGGTGATGCGTCGCTTGGGATTGGGTAGCCCTGCCTGTTGTGGCGACGACGCGTCAGGATGCCCCACTCTGAGCCGCAGTCAGGCCGCGGGCGTTCCTTGCGCGGCCAGCCGCCATCCAGCGCTCGGGGGCAAGCTGCCCTGCTGCCGTCCCCTCCCCCGGGCTGCACTGCAGGGGGCGCGGTGGGCGGCGCTCCAGGACGCGATCCAGGTCCCCATACCGGCGGTCGACACGGCAACGCGGGAGGCAGGAGCGGGAGGAGGAGCGCAAGCCGGACCGCGTGGCGAAGCAGGGGAGGGGGGGCCGCACCCGGTGCAGCCGCAGCCGCAGCCGCAGCCGCAGCCAAAGCCGCAGCCGCAGCCAAAGCCGCAGCAGGGAACGGCGGGAGCCTGCGCGGCGCAGAGGCCGCCGTAGCCCGTCGCGAAGCCGCAGCCGCAGCCGCGACAGGGGCGCGCACCGCGAACGCCGCCACACGCGGCGCAAGTGATGCGTACGTCGGGCTGGGCGGCGAATGTGGGTTGGTGGGAGGGTCTGCGCCAATCATGGAGGGGTCTGTTACCGAGGCTCGAGGAGCCGCCCTGGTGGTCTGGCTGTTCATGTCGGTGACGTGTGCCAGACCAGCCGTGAGTGTGTCGTTTGGACGCACGCACTGCCGCTGGGCCGTCCATCGGCCAGGTGGCTGCTGGTCGTCGAGGCGGCTGTAGGCGCGCGTACTGGGGGTTGTCGGGCAGACCTTGGCCCGGCAGGTGCAAGTGCGGGGCGAGGGCAAGGTGTGGCACCAACGCCTGCGGGTGCTCGAGTGCATACGCCGCGTGTGCTGGTTGGGCGTTGACTTGGTACCGCACATGTGTGTGGGGTTAGCGAGCCTGGGCTGCGCTCGGAGCCGTGCACGCGCCCTGCAGCCACCGTGCACCCTCTCCTGCCCCTTTGCGCACGCGGCGGCCTCCCTTGGGCATGCGCAAGCACTGCAGCTGTGGGGCAGGTGTGGCGCATCCGCACCTAGCTAGCCGGCAGGCTTTCGGCGCCGCGGATGCACATTTGGGTAGGAGCGCAGCGAACATTCGATGCGGGGGCCTGTCTGTTGGCTTGGCCAGAGTTCGACGAACCTGCTCTTAAAGCTTAGCACAGAGGTGGACCGAGGTGGGCTCCCGCCGCAGCGGCGGGGATCGATCATGCCGCCGTCTTGCGTCCCCTCTCTCTAGGGGAGGCGGCCTCCGCTCCGGGAGGCCCCTCCGCACGCTGTAACGAGTTCTGCTTCTCGTGCTTGCGCTGTCCATCGGACTAGGGCCCAATGGAAACCCGTGGCCTTTCAGTGTGGCGAGATGAAATGCGGCATGAGGCAAGGGCGCTGCAAGGCGACCGCCGGCCTGGTGTACGCCGGCCCGGGTGGCCCAGCGGCAGCACGAGCCCAGCACACGACATGCAGCCGGCATGCGCATCACTCTCGAGGCAGCATGCGCGCAGCACAAGACACGTGCGTCGGCATTCGGCAGCATCCCCCGCAGCCGCAACATGGGTTGCCACCCTGCCGCCCTGCCACACGTCCCTGCTCCCCCGAGCGACGTCAGTTAGCAGGCCGCTGGCTAGGCGCAGCGCATAATTAGCCCTAGCGCTAGGCAGGCACGCAATCGAGCGCCTGGAACGCAGCAAGGCATGCGCTCGTCGCGGCTCGGCCTGGTGGCGGTCGCCGGCTGCCGACTCAGCCTGCAGCCGCGAACGCCGGAGCCCCCACACCGCACCGGCACGGGCCAATGCCCCAAGCCTCAACAACACGCTCGCTCACACAAGTCACCAATGTACTGGTCCTCAACAGTTCAATGAATGGTTGCAGTGCCAGCAGGCGCGACTGGCGACGGCTTGCAATCGCAGTGACAGGAAAAGCCATCCGGTTGGGGAAATGGGCGAAACCCCAGCAGTACCGAGGCCAACAGCCCGACCCCCGAGGCAGCCGCTGACTCACCTGCGCGCACGCGTGCACCGCAGCCGCCTGGGCGCCAGGACCAGCATTGCTAGCATGCGTAGATGTCGTCCGAGGGTGTCACTACGACCACTAGCACAGCACTTGCGGCGCCTAGCCCTAGCCATCACGGAGTCGCAACCCTCCGCCTCACCCTGCAAAAGCATCACACTTGTTTCTTCACACGCTTCCGACAGAGCGCCACAACCGTCTCTCAGCGGCGGCACACCAACAAGCCACATCAGACTGCAAACTCAACCTAATAGCTCACCAAGGCACCGTCCTCTTCGCCTTCGCCCT
The DNA here is from genome assembly GCA_001662425.1 of Chlamydomonas sphaeroides. Taxonomy (NCBI): domain Eukaryota; kingdom Viridiplantae; phylum Chlorophyta; class Chlorophyceae; order Chlamydomonadales; family Chlamydomonadaceae; genus Chlamydomonas; species Chlamydomonas sphaeroides. Next base: position 244,584 of record BDDC01000006.1, read on the forward strand.
CCTCCCAGTCATCTACCTCGCCCTCCTCTCAGTCCTCGCCCTCGCCCTCCCCCCAGTCCTCGCCCTCGCCCTCCTCCCAGTCCTCACCCTCGTCCCCCTGCCCCCACGCCTCCTCGTCGCCCTCCTCCTCGTCGGCAGCCGCGCCCACGTCCAGCTCGTCGCTGATGCGCGGCTCGACGGCCGGCAGGCTGGTCCGCAGCCTCGCCACCGCCCGCTGGCGCACGGCCTTGAGCTGCCCCTGCCGCGTCCTTCCCGCACACAGCACCGCAGCGCCTCGATAGCCGCCCGAGAAGAGCGCGACCAGCGCCTCGACCAGCGCCTTGCGGCGCTGCCGGGCGGGCTGCGGCCGCTCAAAAGCATCGTAGTCGTTTGGCAGGGCATGGTCGCAGCTGAGCGCCAGCTCGGTCAGGCGCGGCGCCGCAGCCAGGGCCGGCAGGCCGGCGGCGTCAAAGGCGCACGGCCAGGACAAGCTCAGCTCCTGGGTGGGTGGAGCACGCAGCAGCAGGGGAGGGGCAGCAGCAGGCCGAGGCGGACATGAGGACGGAAAAGGGACTCACAGACGTTCACAATAAACAACGGCTGCCACTCGGCCTTCCTCCGCTGCTGGGTTGCACACTTGCATCCCCCGCCCAGCCCACCTCCAGGCAGCGCGCCTCGCGGCCGATGGTCTCCAGGTCGCCAGCCGACAGCCGCACGCCGACCAGGTTGACCGAGCGGAAGGCCCTGCGGCGGGTAGGGCGCAGCGCAAGCAAACACGTGACCAACCATACAACCCAGTGAGGGTAGGGTAGGGCCAGGCGCACATATGCGCGCAACGACCCCAGATCAAGCTTCCCATATGCACACAGTCAGCGCGTGGCTACCCTAGTTCCTACTGTACACGAAGGGTTGAGGGCAGCACTGCGTGAAAGCACAGCCCGCTGTGGCACCCGCACTGCCAACCGCCAAAGCAGCCCACGGACAGCGGACACGCACTCGAACAACCCGCCCCACCACGACCACGACCGCGGCCCCACCCACCTGCACAGCGGCGCCAGCCACACGCCATGGCCCTCGCTTTCCGGTGCCGATGTGAGGTACGGCACCGCCGGGTCGTCCTGCTCGTACGACAGCACCCTGTAGCCCACAAGGACGCCACCCGCCGTACCGGTACTGCGGCGCTCCAGCAGGGCGGCCGCCGCCGCCAGCGCCTCGGCGGCGGCCGGCCGCAGCTCGCTGGCCCCGTTCGTGTGCCGGATGGGGACCAGCAACACGTGGGCCGCAGCGCTGCCGGCCCACCGGTCGGTGGCTGGCATGGGAGCCCAGCCGACGCGGAGCGGGCTGTCGCAAGCAGGCAGGGCCGCGAGCAACTCGGGCGGCACGGTGTAGTGCAGGTCGAGCGACACGAGGCTCGGGGGCAGGCGCACGGGCGCGGGGAGCGCCGTGAGCGGCGCTTCGTTGTCGCACCAGTTGTACGGCAGCCCGGGTCCGATGAGCGCGCGCACGCCGAGCAGGGTGAGCGCGGTCAGGCCGTCCAGGTCGGCACTGTGCAGGGCCAGGCCGGGCATCCTGAGCTCGCGCAGGCCGGGGCAGGCGGCCGCGAAGTCCGCCGCTGGCACGGTGCTGTCGTGGAGGTCGCGCATCCACGTCCGCAGCTCCAGGCGCGTCAGCGCCGGCAGCAGCCGCAGCAGGCCCGGCAGGGGCCGCAGCCGGCCGTCCAGGCCCACCGACAGCGACCGCAGCCGGGCCAGCGCGGCCACGGCGGCCGGCGTCAGCTGCTGCAGCTGCTCCGGCGTAGGAAGGGTGAGGTTTACCTCGGCCGTCAGCTCCTCCACGGCGCCGGGCAGCACCCCAAACAGCGATTGCAGGGAGCAGGCCTGGCAACCCCGCTCCCCGCTCGAGCTCCTGACGGCCAGGCTGCGTAGCTTGGCCAGGGGGCTGAGCAGGTGCCTCAGGCCGTCAAAGTCGTCGGGGCGGAAGGGGGAGTGCGCTGTGCCGTAGAGCAGCTCCATGTCCAGGGCCACGAGCGACGTGCAGGGCGTTAGTAGGTCGGCAAACCACCGCATCGAAGTGGGCGTGTTGCAGAAACTGGGCAGGCCCAGCAGCTGCGTAAGCTGCGGCCCAACCGACTTGAGGCAGAGCAGCGCGGTCTCGGCGCGAATCTGCGTGCCTGTGAAGTGCACGCTGGTGAGGGCTGAGGGCGTGGCCACAACCGCCCCAGGATCCTCAGGTTGGTCAGCCAGGATCGCCAGCGCGGACGCGACCTCGTTATGATCACCGGGGTCCGTGCAGCGGCCCTGGACAACGAGCGACGTGACGCCGGGAGTCGCACGCCTGGCGGCGCGTGCGGAGGCCACGGTCAGGAGCGGCGCGGGGAAGAACTGCAGCTGCGTGGTCGGCAGCGCGCCGTGCGAGGCGGCCAAGTGCTCGAGCAGGTCGGGGCTGTGGGGATGGGGTTGGGCGCGTGTCAGAGGTAGAACAGGGGAGGGCATGTGGCAGTGAACGGGGCCCGGCGCTGGCGCGCGGCTTGGGCGCAGCGATGGCACCCTGCGGCACCTCGGCGTTGCCACCCCACCCTCACATGCCGAGACGCCAGGTGGCGACATCCGCGCCCGCCTCAGCTATAAAGGAGATGGAATCGGGCCGGCAGCCGCGGCCAACAGCGAGCTTGGCGAAGTTGGCAATTGGCGGGAATTCCTTGCCCTTTAGCTTGAGGTGCTTCAGCACATGCTGGTCGTGTGTTCTGAGGCATGTCTTGTCAACAGCGCGTAGCTGGGCCGCTTCTTTGCGCAATAGGTAGCGCGTGATGAGCGGTAGCAGGTCGGCGGAGCAGATGGCATAGCTGTTGGATGTGCAGGCGTTCGAGGTCGCGGCCGCCATCGCGTTCGAAGACATTGAATGCGACTCAGTTCGCTGCCGACTCACTGTGCGACTGCGGGCGTCTAGCAACCGCAACTGCGAAACCCCTGATCATCCCCACCGTCCCCCACACACGTCAGTGGCCGCAACACGCCGCGACTCATCGCGCCTTGGACGCGCTTTGGGCCCACATTGCAATCTTGAACCAGCCCACAAGAGGCTGACTGAATTCCCGTTCACACACAGAGCCATACTCATCCGAAAGCCCTTCCACCCGCCGTAACCTTGCGTAGTGCCACTTTCGCGCGTGGCACTGCTACCACCAGGGGGGGACCACGTGCTCGTGTGCGTCGCTCAGCCAAGATTCGGGGAGCCATCCCCGTCGTCGTTAATCAGGGTTTCGGCAGGAGAGCACACTCGTTCACACACCCCGTCCGCAACCTTGAGCAAAGCCGCTTGCAGCAATGCCACCAAGTGCTCGTGCGCGCCGCTCAGCCCCCGAAGCCAAGAGCCGGGGAGAGGCATCCCTGCCGTAGGTAAGCAGGGGCTTGGACACTCGCGCTGGAGTGCCAGCAACCCTGAAGCCCAACGCGCTCGCAGGCAACGACTGCAGGACGCAGTCTCGCTAACGCTACTATGCAGCCGTGACGCCACCCATCCGAGGCGACGGCAGCGGCGCTAACTGCCCGTCCGTCGCCGTGCCGCCATGGATACGGTCAGCTGCTCACAATTAGCGCTCAAAGCTCGTCTATCCCCTCCTCGTCACTGCCCTCTGGTTCGAGCCATGCGTCCCAGTCTCCCGGCCATGGAAGCACCACTCGTAGCCGCAGCCCCTGCCCATCGGCCACGACGTCAGCCTCCTCAATCCTCCGAATCGTCGTCCTCTCTGGGCCCGCCTGTCCGGTTGCACCCAATGCTGATGCTGGGCGTCTTGTCACGCCCCGCGGCCTGCAGCCGCGCCAGCACCTCCTCGCGCACCAGCTCCAGCTGCAGCTCCAGCTGCAGCTCGCCGCACAGCAACACCGAGCCGCCGTAGCCACCCAGAGCCAGCGCCGTCAGGCCGTCCACCAGCGGCTGACGGCGCTGCGCCGCAGGCGGGGAGTCTTCCCAGCTTCGGCCGTTGGAAGACACGGCGCAGTCGCAGCCCAGCGCCAGCTCGGACAGGCGTGGTGCGGCGGCCAGGGCCGGCAGGCCGGCGGGTCGAAGGCGCACGGCCAGGCCAGGTCGAGCACCTGAATTGGATCAGCGCGAACAGCAACAGGGCAACACAGTGCGGGGATGGCCGGCATCGGCGTAGCGGGTTTCGTAGGACCCAAATGGTAGCAAGAGCCGCCCCAGCCTACGTCCACTGTTGCATGTCCTTGAGCCACGCCGCTACTGCCCACTCCCAGCTATCCCACCTCCAGGCGGCGCGCCTCGCGGCCGATGGCCTCCAGGTCACCAGCCGATAGCCGCACGCCGGCCAGCTTGAGGCAGCGAAAGCCCCTGCAGTTCCGTGGGGGCGGTATTCAGCGCATGCACAAGCACAAGCGACCAAACCAACTAAAACGTCCACACCGCATCCCTGCCTGCCTGTCGCACGGCTAATATGCCAATCCCCCAGGGCGTCGTGTGTCGGGCTATGTTGATTATTACGAACACACAGGCCAGCCAGGCACGCCGGCAGTACCCAGCCACCTAGCGGACCGCCCCCCTGTGGGGGGCCACGACTGGCCCACCTGCGCAGCGGCGCCAGCCATGGGCCGTGGCCCTGGCGGCTCGAGGCCTTCAGCAGCGCACCCTCGAGGCTGCGAGCAAGCGGCTGCTCGTACTCCAAGCGCACGCCCTCGGCCCTGCAGCGGCGCTCCAGCAGGGCGGCAGCCGCCGCCAGCGCCTTGGCGGCAGCCGACCGCAGCTTGCCGGCAGCGTTGGCGTGCCGGCCTGGCGCCACGCAGAGGGGCGCCACCTCGCCGCCAAGCCATGTGTCGTTGGGCGGCGGCTTGACGTGGACAACACACTCGGCAGGCAGCGCCGCCAGCACCTCGGGCGGCACGGCGCCTAGCAGCTGCAGCTTCACCAGGCTCGGGGGCAGGCGGAGCGGCGGAGGCAGCTCCGTGAGCGGTTCAGGGTTGGACCAGTTGCTCGGCGTCTCAGGGGCGCTGAGGCTGCCGACGCCCAGCCGGGTGAGCGCGGTCAGGCCGTCCAGGCCGGCCATGTGCAGAGCAAGGCCCTGCAGCTTCAGCTCGCGCAGACCCGGGCAGGCGGCCGCGAAGTCCGCCGCCTGCACTTCACAATCGTTATGCCCAGAGAGCGGGCGCGATTTGAGCTCCAGGCGCGACAGCGCGGGCAGCAGCCGCAGCAGGCCCGACAGGTCCCCCTCTTGGCCCGGGTCCTGGGCCTCGCTGGCGGCGCCGAGGCCCACCGACAGCGACCGCAGCCGGCCCAGCGCGGCAACGGCAGCCGGTGTCAGCTGCTGCAGCTGCTCCGGCGTGGGGACCTTTAGCTTGGCCTCCACCGTCAGCTCCTCCAGGGCGCCGGGCAATGCGCCCGCTAACGCTGGTACTGAGGCAGCTGGCCAGCTCGAGTAGCCCTGCCGGCCGCCCAAGTGGCACCTGACCGTCAGGCTGCGCAGCTGCGTGAGCGGACTGAGCGCCTGGCGCAGCTGGCCGAGGTGGACCGCCACGAGGCCGTCACCGCTGTCGCGTTCACCGTCAACAATGTAGTACATGGTCCGGTCTTCGAGCATCGTCAGGTCGAGGGCCACGAGCGACGTGCACGGCGCTAGCAGGCTGACAATGCCTGCCGGCACTCCGGCGTACTGCGGCAGCTGCAGGCCCCGCAGCTCGGTCAGCTGCGGCGCTACCGCCTGCAGGGCGGTGAGCACGGCGGCGGCGTCCAGGCCCGTGTTGATGAGGCGCACAGAGCTGAGGGCCGAGGGCGGGCCGTCCGCCTCGGCGCTGCCGGCCAGGAGCGCCAACCCAGAGGCGTCTTCGGCGTCGACCGGACGGAACATGGGGCTGCCCTCGAGCACGAGCGATATGAGGCTGGGCAGCGCAAGCCTGGCAGCGCGCGCCGCGTCCTTATTGAACAGGTCGGGTGGGGCGAGCTCCAGCTGCGTGGTCGGCAGCGCGCCGTGCTCCTCGGCCACGTGCTCCAGCAGCTCGGTGCTATTTCGAGAGGTTCACGGGCGCGGATTGGGATGAAACCGGTGAGAAAGGAACGAGGGTGCTGACGATGGCGGGGCATGGCGGCAACGGCATGTTGGCATGCCAGCCCAACCTCACATGCCATTCCTCCAGTCATCGTCATCCTCCCAGTCAGAATCATCGTCAGTTCTGCTGAAGATGCAATCGGGACGGCACCCGCGACCAAACACGCGCTTGGCAAAGTCGGCGCACGGCGCCCATCCCGATGCCCACACCGTGCGTCTGAGCTTGATTTGCTTCAACACAAGCCTGTCGTGTGTTACTAGGCAGGCCTTGTTCACGCGACGCAGCTGGGCTGCTTCCCTGCTCGCCAGATGGCTCGCAACGAGCGGCAGTAAGTCTCGTGCAAAGACGGTAGCAAAGCTGTCGCTAGCCAAATTCGTGCTTGCCATGATGTAGTGATTGTGAGACGTTGATGCGAGCTTGACAGCGATGGCCGACACACGGCCAAACCCGTGCGCAACCCCAGCCCACCCGTCAACCCCCGCTCACTTCCTCCGCGGGTCGGGCATCACCCAGCATGTGATGAGCGCATAAGACGTCCACAGGCATATGAGTTTTGGCGGTGTCCCCAGTCTGAGTGGTACGCAACGTGCCAAGCCGCCCGGCCGCACCAGCCACCGCTAGACAGGTGTCGCGCGCCCAGTACCGGCTGGGACTGACGCAACGCAGGTAGCGGTAGACGCAGCATTTGGTATGTGAATAGTCTCTGGAGGCAACTGTTAAAGATCAAGGAGGTTCATAGTCTGAGGATGAAGCGGACAAGAGCGCATCAGCGGCTTATCGTGAACGGGAGCCGCGCATCCGCGCTTGTGGCCTTCATGAGCTGCCAGGCGCCTGAACACGCAGGCGGGATATCGGGGTTGGCGGGCAGCGGCACGGTGTATGCACTTGCACCTCATGTACACTCTTATGGACACCTTCAGCATGTCGAGTCATCACTTGAGCATTGTTGCAAACATGGACGTCCTCGCGCGCCGCTGCTCGTCCGCACGCGCCGGTCCGCGCACCATTGCGGCTCCGAGCCTTGCACCACGACCAGCCCGTCGCTGCTACGTGAACAGGCAGCATATGATGGCCGCTGCAGCTGCTCGCACATCGGGTACGTTGTGGGTCGGCTTCCAATCGAAGAATCCCGACCTCTACGGGGGTACAGTTCGTCTTCCCACACACCCCGTCTTGCCAACAAGGAGGCCGCCTGACACGCCCATCGCCCTTGCAGAGGACTATGAGCGGCTGCTGAAGGAGTCGAGCGACGGCGAGGACTGGACAACTACCCTCGAGCTGGTCACGGAGCTCAAGGTGCTCAAGCTGGACGTCGCGCCAGAGGCTCTCGAGTACGCAATCATCTCGTTTGCGCGAGGTGCGACACGGGCGGCCTGCAAGGGGCCCAACGCCTGGCGGGTCCGGGGCTTGCTCGGGGGTTCGCCCGGGATCGTGGGCCCGAGCTCTCACGCGACCGCCTGCGCTCCCGCTCCTGCGGCTTCCGGTCCCTTCAGGCGGGCAGTGGAAGCGAGCAGAGGCCATGTACAAGGAGCTGTGCGGGGGCGGCCACGCCCCCGCCGGCGACACGACGCTGGCGGTGGTCGATGGCCTGGCGCAGGCGCAGCAGGTTGGGCCGCGCCGCCCGTGCGCCTCAGCCGCAGGCAACCCTGCCATGCAGCCCTGGCGCTGGTCGGCCTGGCCGCCCATCCGTAGCCGCTCCCGCAGCCCCGCTGGCTGGACTTGCTGCTGCTGCTGCTGCTGCTTGCCCTCGGCCTTGAGCTCCAGCTAGCTACAGTTCCAGTCCCACGAGAGCGATGCCAGTGCTGCCTCGGCTTGCTGGCCACGCATGAGTGGGGTTGCCAAGATGCGACCCCTAGCCATGCGACTCTCCCCTGCCCCCGGGTGCCCATGGTCCGCAGGGCGAGCTGGCAGCCAAGCTGCTGGACGAGGCGGCAGCAGGGCGGCCCGACGCCTCGAGCCTGGCGCCGGCCTACAACATTGTGTCCAGGGCGCTGGCGCGGCAAGGTGCGGCCGCGCCAGCGGTGCCAGGGCCATCCGACGCCAAGGGGCCCCAGCGGGCCAGCGGCACGGGCTTAGGACCTAGCATCTGGGGTTAGGGCGTTGGGGCCCAGCGCTGTGCGGCGGCGGCGCCAGGCGATGGGGCGGGGTGGGTCAAGATCGATCTAGGGTGCTGATGCGTCGGCGCGTGCGCCGGCTGGCAATGAGGGCCGCCCTGGGCTTATGGTGGTGGCGGAGAGCAGCGGCCTCGTGCCAGGGGGCCGTGCCGCATGCGGGGCGCTGGGGGCGCGTGCTGCTCGCTTGGGTCTGACGGCCGCCGCCCTGCCGCGACCCCCCGGACCCCCAGGCTCGCTGGATGCGGCCTACGCGCTGCTGACCCGCATGATGAAGCAGGACCTGGCGGTGGAGGGGGCCACGGTGAGTCTGGGGTTGGGGTGGGACGTTATAGGGGCACAGGGTGCGGTATTGCGGTCGGCGCCAAAGCCTGGGCCACGGGCCACGGGCCACCATACCGCGCCACGCTCTGCGCGCGCCATCGTGCCGTCCCGCATGTCGGCCTGCGGCCCTGCGCCGGGCGCCGCTCCATTCGCTGCCTGTCGTGCAATACCGCACCCTCGGCGTCAGCCTCCGTCAGGCCGCGTCAGCAGCATCGCGGCGCTGCCCGCAACCCCACATTCGGCCCCCCACCCCGTGTCGGCCGTCTTCCGGCCCTCGCAGTTTACTGCTGTGGCCACGTGCTGCATGAATGCGGAGCGCACGGATCTGGCGGAGGAGATCCTGGAGATGAGGGACTACCTGTGAGGAGGTAGGAGGTGATGTGATGTGGGCAGGCACGCTCGAGTTAAGGCCTTGACAAAGGCCAAGCGCCGGTAGTAGGAGGAGGCTGAGCGCGGCAGCGGGGTGGGGTGTAGCAGCGGCAGCGAGAGGGCGTTGGCATGTGTCGCACTGTGGTGGGACCACCGAAGGGATGTGGCAGAGGTGTGGATGCCTGTAGGTGTGCAGGGCGGGGGTTGCGGGTACGCTGGCAGAGACAGGCTGGATATGGCCGTGGCGAGCCTGGGGCGATGGCAAGGTAGGCGTGAGGGAGCATGACGCGCGTGCGTTAATGGACACGAGAGCTGAGATGCTTGCGGTGTGTGGCATGAGTGCGGCGAGTGTCGTGCGACGGGTACTTGCGCTGCTGGAGAGGAGCGTGCATGACGGGGCGGGGAGGCAGTGTAGGATGGCGCCCAGGGGCGGTGCAAAGAATCGGATGTGAGGCGGCGCAGGGCGCTTGGCGCTGGGATGGCGCTTCGACAAGCGTCTTGCTAACCCCCATAAAACCGTGTGGCGGCCTTACAGCCTGTTGACATCCTCGTCCTCGATCCCGGCCTAATCACCACTGCCTGTAACGTGTGGCACGGGCGCACCTCGCCCCCGTCCGCTGCCGGCCACAGCCACGTGATGGCCATGATCAATTCAGGCCCTGAATTCCTACCACGCGCAGCGCGGCCCTCGGTGGCACCACGGCACACGCGCTCACATCGTCTCTGCTCCAATCAGTCTCCGTAACACGTCGATGGCGCGGTATCCAACCGCCAGCGTCAGGTCTTTTTGGTCGTATCACGTTTCCCTCCAGGGAGGAATGCTCCCTTCTCATCCCAGATACGGTACCTTATTACCAGCGTCCTACCCAAGCTGGATCATGCCAGCTATATCAGTGCATTACCGCGCCTGCAGCAACCTACCTACACACACCTTAAAGCGTGCGCGCGCGCCGGCGGGTGCTGCGGCCTGCCTTCTACACCGACAACATCTACCGACATCTTCACATATCCGTATGCGGGTTGGGACGGGCCGGGATGTCAATGGTGGCGTTTGGGCTTCGCTCCCGCACTGGTGCACCGCTCTTGGCCGCATCCCTGCCTGCCTGTCGCACGGCTAATATGCCAATCCCCCAGGGTGTCGTGTGTCGGGCATATGTTGATTATTACGAACACACTCCATGTAAAGGTGAACACACTCCACGCAGCATACATAGCCGTAACTGTCCGACCCGCACCTACTGCTGTGCACTACCTGCAATGCACACCGCTCGCGACCAGCATAACCGCGGCTCCCTCGGCCGCACGCAAAATAACGTGCTCCGCTGCGACACCTGGGCCTGGCCCTCGGGGCCTCAGCCCTCCTCTTCAAGGGCTCCCCGTCCGCTACTGAGTACACTACGGCGCCGGGCGCCTCACGCGCCTTGCAGCCGCAGCAGCTGCGGCCGCCACAGCCCCTCCGCCTGCAGCTGCTCCGTCACGTCCTCCACCACTCCCTGCAGCACGGACCGCACGCGCTCGTCCACCCGCGGATTGGACATACCCGTCGCCAGGGGGGCCGCCGGCGCACCGCCAGCGCGGCGGCCGCGTAGCGCCGCAGCGCTCATGGGCCCCATGACCGCGGGCCTTGCCAGCCGCAGCACAAAGCGCACCGTCACGCCGCGGCGGACAAGGCCTGCCAGGAGCTCCGCCAGGGGCTCCGCCAGCGCTGCGCGCGGGATGGCCACGGCGACGGCCTCAGCCTCATCGCCCGACTCGCTGCAACGGCGGGGGCTGGGGCCGCGGGAGAACACAGCCGCGGCGGCGCGGCGGAACGCTGCGCCGCAGGGACCGGCCGCCGCGGGCGCCGCGCCACTGGGACCGGCTGCCGCGCCGCTGGGACCAGCGGCCGGGGGCGCCGCGCCACTGGGACCGCCCGCCGCGCCGCTGTGGCCGGCGGCCGCACTACTGGGACAGGCCGCCGCGCCGCTGGAACCAGCTGCGCCGCCGCTGTGGCCGGCGGCCGCGCCCCTGGGGCCCGCAGCTGCACCGCGAAGTGCAGCGTCATCCTGCCCGGGCTGAGCCGCCAGCGCGAAGAGCTGCACCTCGGCGTGCAGCGTCTTGAGGCGGCGCAGCGCCTGAAGATGTCCAATGCCGGCGGCGGCCAGCTCGCAGTCGCGCAGAGTGAGCACCTGCGGCGAGGGATGCGCGGGCAAGGACTACTGTCATGTCCGGCGCACGTCACGGCACAGGCTAGCATACACGCGGTTTTGCATTCCTATTATCCTTATACTTATTTCTAAACACACGCTAGTGACGTGAGCATTGGCTCTCCGGCCGCGCGGCGGCCGACGGATGCTCGACAAAATGGCGACGCACCTCAACGGTGTCCAGCACCTCCTGCATGGCCGCCAGGTCCTGCTCGTCCAGCCTCGCGCCAGTCAGCGTCAGCTGCCACAGCCCAAGCAGCCCCAGGGAGCGCAGCCAGCTTACGTGCCCGCGTGCCGGGCGTTGCGGTGCGCTCGCGGCGCGCTGCGCCGCCATGAGCGCGCCCATCGCGACCTGCCCTTCGAGCGCACCAGCAGCGAGCTGCTCCGGCGCCGCGCCCGCGCCGGCAGCGGCCGCCGCCGCAGCGCCGTCAGCGGCCTCCACCGCGACATTCGCGAGTAGCCACGGCAGCCCGGCGCCGGCCTCCGCAAGCGCGGCCGCGGCCGTCGGTGTCCTCGCCGCCTCCCGGTTAAGCTGCTCCGGCACGACGACGTGCAGGCAGCGCGGTGCCTCGAGCTTGGTGCAGATGCCGGTGGCCATGGCCGCCACACAGGCCTGCGCCAAGTCGGTGCGAGTCGGCAGCTCCACGGCCGTGCTCCGCCCCAAACGCAGCACCGTCAGCGCCGTCGTTGGCGCCGCGCCCGCCAGCACCTCGGCCGGCAGCCGCGCCTGCCGCATCCGCAGCTGCTGCAGCTGCGGCGGCAGCTGCCACGCATGCACGGTGGAGCCGTGCGGCCGGCTGCCCTGCGCCTGTCCCGCACCGCCGCCGCCCTGCGGCGGCAGCTGCACGGGCGGTAGCGGCATGGCCGCCCAGCGCGCCGCCGTCTGCACCACGCTCACGCCGAGCTCGCCCAGAGTAAGGTTGGTCAGCGCGGTCATCTACAGGGAGTGTCCACAAAAGTGGGCGAGCGGGTGCACGTGGCGGTTCAAGTGGCTTGCATTATAACCTTATCCTGTGCCCCGCGTGCTGTGGTCCGGCCGCTGCACGCGCTGCATACGGCAGCCTTCCTCGCTCAGATTCCAGCCCACGTCCTGTGCAACGCCCCACCTTGGACAGCACCGCCAGGTCCATCTCGCACAGCGTGGAACCGCCCATGTCCAGCTCCCGCAGCCCCGGCAGCACCTCCAGGCCCGGCAGCAGCGCGCCGCCCGCCACGGGGCTGGCCAGCTGCAGTGACAGCGAGGCCAGGCTGGTGAGGCTGGCCACGGCAGTGCAGTAGGTAGCCACGGACTTGCGGTCGGGTCCGTAGCCGCACAGCTTCAGGTGGGTGAGCGAGGGACACAGCGCCTGGATGCCGTCCAGCTGCCGCAGGCTGCGGCGGCGGAGCGTGAGCATATGAGGGTAAGATTCGATGCAAAGCTTGGCGTTTGGCGCAAGGCACAGGGCAATGAGGCGCACACGACAGACAGGCCGAGCCCGGGCACCGGACAGGCGCAACATCACATCCAATCCATCTCCCGTGCCCTTTATCCCTCCAACCCACACCTCGTACCCCCATGCCCTGACCCAAAGCCGTACCACCATCCTCCTGACCGTATGCCGTGGCCCCCACTCCGCTGCGGCCCACCTGAGGCCCAGCTCCATGCTGCGGCAGCGCGGCGCCTTGGCCAGCGCCTGGTAGGCCGAGGCCGGGATAGCCTCCTCCAGGCCGTATAGCCCCACGTGCTCGATGCTGGGCAGCGCCTTGAGCAGCACGGGCATGCCCCCTGCTAGCGAGCCGGCGGCGGTGGTGGCGGTGCCGGACAGCGTGACGCGGCCGAGCGAGGGCGCGGCGGCGGCGATGGCGGCCACCAGGGTGGGCGTGAGCGTTGCACCGTGCAGGCGCAGCTCTAGAAGGCTGCGGGTCTGGCTGATGGCGGCTAGCACATGGCGGCTGCAATGTGGGTCGGCGGGCGGCGGCACAGAGGTGGGGTGAGGTGACTAGAAGCGTGTGGGAAGTGGTGCGGTGGGAGTCCAGCCAAGGAGCAGGGCTGATGGCGGCTAGCACGTGGAGGTTGCGATGTGGGTTGACGGGCGGCCGCCATAGGGTGAGGGAAGGCAGGCAAGTGGTTTTGTAAGCGTGGGGAGGAGAGGTGCCGCGAAGGCCGGTGAAGGGGTGTTGTCGATGAACTCACGCTTGCACCTCCGCCAGGCTCTCGCTGGGCTCGCCCTCCTGGCCGACGCGCAGCAGGAGGAACGAAGGCCGACAGCCCCGCGCCACCATGCGTGAGAGGGAGCCGCATGCCTCGTGCAGGCTAGGAGGGTTGCGGCCAGCCTCAAGGCTGCAAAAGGCGACCGTAAGCCTGTAAGCGGGACAAGAAGGGGCTGGGTAAGCTCCCCTGTTAAAACTGTGTGTGGTATTTCCAGCTGGGCGCACCTCTGAGAGGCGGTGTCGGCTACTTGCAAGCACTCCTTGCTGCATAGCCGCAGCGCGTGTCGGGCTACGAGGGGAAAGGCACAGTGGCGCGTTGAAGTGGGGTTTCCGCAGTCGCTGTTTTCCCCAGCCAGGCACACGCACAGTTGCGGTCGAGATAGGCACAGACGCGCTGCAGCGCGCAGAAGCGCAAGCTGCCTGAAGGCCGCCACAGCACGCATGCCCGGTCCTCCTCCGAGCCCATCTTCGGGCCGGCGCAAAATTGAGGCCGGGCAGGCTGAAAGTCAAGAGAACTTTGTAGAAACGTACAGCGATGGAAAGTTAGCGGCGATGGTTACGCCAGTCGCAGGGCTTCTGTAATACGTTGACTGGGCCCAGGCGTAACCCGTGAGAAGCCTTGTGTGGGGGCTAAAGCTTTTGGGGCTGGTTGTGCCAGAAGTTCTATTAGGCAAGTGAACTGTGCGGCCCTTGGTTCTGTGTCGTTCTCGCACCCCATGCGACAGCTCGACGTTTCCGACAGGCTCGCCTGAACGGTTTGACCTGTTTCACGTCCTCTTTAGCTTGTGCTTGTACCTGGGAGGCTCCTCTTGACGCACACGACTTTGGCACCCGAGCGGGAGATCAGCAGCATGCCGCCCGCGGCGGGGCCATCGTTCGAGGGTGCCGGCAAGGACGCCGGTATTCGCATTTGGTGAGCTCTGGATAGGCCGGCTTCGCGTGTCGGGCGTTGCGCGCGCAACACCCTCGGGTGTAACCTGGTGTGAACCCCGCCTCCCCCGCCGCTATGTGCGCCACCACGTTAACCAGCAACGTGACGCCCCATCCACCGCCACAACTCGACATGAGACGTGCGGCAGGACCATTTGTAACCGCTTGCCGCTCACCACAGGCGCGTCAAGGACTTCAACCTGCTGGAGGAACCCAAGCAGGACCACGGTCACTTCTTCTCGGGTGCGCGTAGCGGACCGTATGGCCACCCCGCCCCTGGGACCCAGCTGCTGGCCCCATCTACCAAACGCCGTCAGCCACGCCACCCACGAACCGCGACGCGACGCCCTGCAGGCGACTGCTACCTGGTCCTCGACACCTTCAAGAGCCCCGAGGGCCGCCTGCGCCATCATGTCCACTTCTGGCTGGGCAAGGACACCACCACGGCAAGCACACCAGCCACGCTGCGTTGCAGCTGCTAGTGCGCCACCTCGCCGTCGGCCGTGCCGCTGCAAGTGCGCCCCCGTTCCCCTACCGGGTAGTACATACACCCCCACATGTTACTTGTTCCTGAGTACACCTCCTCCCCGCATCAACGCCGGCGCCAAGCTTGCCTCCGCCACTCGTCCTGCGAAGACCCGAACACCACCCCACGGGGACGGGTGCAGCCGCCAGCGGGTCTCACCTGCTGCCTGCCGGCGCCCTTGCTGCCCCATCCAGGACGAGGCGGGCAGTGTGGCCATGTTCGCGGCGCAGCTGGACGAGGCGCTGGGCGGGGGCCCCGTGCAGTTCCGCCAGCCGCAGGTGAGCCGGGCGGGTGCTAACGGTCCTGCCGAGGCCGCGGTTACATGCCCAGGCCCGGCCGCGCAGCAGCAGCTGAGGTTGCCGTCTCAGGGTTGCCTGGTTGCAGGGCAGCCCCTGAGGGCACGCCGCGGCTGTGCTCCGTCCGCGCCATCCCTCGCTGTGGGCCCGGTCTCACGCTCGGAGATATGCAACCTGTTCGGTGCTTCCATGGTACATACCCGCTCGCATCCATGGTACATACCCCTCGCATCCACCCAACCCGCGACCTCGCCAATCACACCATGCGCACGTGCCCCAGCCCAGCCCGCAGCCTCCGCCACACACACACCCGCCGGCCCCGCTCGCACCAGCGTCGCCCTTGCCTGGGCAAACGGGATGCCTTTGCAACGGACCCGGGCCGCTGACTCGGTGGCAATGCGCGCGCGTATGCCGTCCGCGTCACCCGTGGTACACCCCATGGTCCGCAGGGCTCTGAGTCGTCCGAGTTCCTGCGCCTCTTCCCCCGCATCAAGTACCTGGCTGGGGGCTACACCACCGGCTTCAAGGACGCAGGCACGGGCCGCGGATCGGGCCCGGTGCGGCTGTACCAGGTCAAGAGCCCAAACCGGACGTGCGTGCAGGTGCGGCGGCATGGGGGCTCGGCGGCGAGCAGAGTTTAGAACTAGAAGCGGCTTGCGACGCCAGGCGTGGCGCCGGGATTGGGCAACATGTGCGACTACACCGCCACCTACTCGCCCGCTGCACCGTGTCGTTGTCGCCCCGCTTGACAGGTGTTCGAGGTGCCGTGCGAGCTGGTGCGTCTGGTGGCTGCGGCAGGATGGGGGAGCTGGGCATGGGGGGGAGACGCAGCATGGCTGTATGGCTGCATCCGAGAGTGGCCCTGAGACGCAGCGCGGCAGGGGGCCTTAGGCCGGAGCCGCGGCTTCCCGGCTAGCAAACGGAGCCCCCAGCGAGATGTGGCCCTCGTCGGAGCCCCGTCGGCCATGCCGCTCACGCGGCCACCCTGCGCCCTGCGCCTGCTCCTCGCCGCTCCGCTCCCTCGCGCGCCGTGCAGGGTTCGCTCAATCACGGCGACTGCTTCCTGCTGGAGGACGTGGGCGCCCGGCTGCTGTGGGTGCGTCCCGCACTACCCCTGCCGCACCACCCCTGCCGCACCACCCCTGCCGCACCGCCCCTGCCGCACCACCCC